>JAEANM010012138.1:0-14948 GCA_017656035.1 Myanophis thanlyinensis | reverse complement strand
CTTTTATAAATTTCGACTGAAGTCACGTGACCTGTGTGTGCCAATCGGATTTCCCATACATTGGAGCATATGCTTCCCACGATGAGAAGGACCGTATCAGGTAAGACCAACATCCTTTTTCAGAGTTGGGCAAGACTATATTGAGTAGAAGTATAGTTGCAATGAGTGGCAACATAACCACTTCAATTAATAACAATTAAGCCTGCCACAGTGGCACTGATTTTCTGGAGGTCTAGAGTAAGGTGGTTTTATTAATTTCAAGTAGCTTGTCTATATCACACATTTTTAAGCACATTTTGGGAGGGTGCCATTTTTAGAAGGTAATAGATGTATAATACTATGATTTGGGTTGCACGTTATTTTTTCACATGATTTCCAATCCTTATCCACTTTTATAGGCACACTGACAACATTGTTGCCTGCGTATTAAGTTCTAGTGCAGTTGCCTTTGCATGTTTTTAAAATCTGGCTTGGAGTAACTTTTATAACAATAGTAACTCTTATTTAAGCAAGTTTATAAAAGATTAAGTTTAAAACATTCCTCTTTATGCCCTTCGTTTAAAAAATCCTGGCATTTGACTTTTTTTTTTATTATTCCAATAAACATGAGCATAGGACATAAACTTACATTGCCAATTATTGCATTCTTTTTAGATGGTGAAATATAAGTCAAATAAAAGAAAGTAAGCTTTATTACAATCTTAGACCAGAATAACCATAGCTATAGCACTTAAACTTATATACCGCTCCATAATGCTTTACAGCCCTTTCTAGGTGATTTACAGAGTCGGCATATTGCTCTCAACAACCTAGGTCCTCAGTTTCCCATTTATCAGAATACAAAGAATTTTTAAAAAGTATAAAAAGTCAAGATTTCAGCTTTGCCCAATAAAAATCTATTCAAGTTCTAATGAAGATGCAGTGATTCAATAAGTACTCATTACCAAGAAGCAGAATTTTGCAAGTATCTGTCTATATCACTTCAGGGAACTGCCAGTAAACAGCTTATATAAAATTCCTCAGAATGACATCATTTTTTTTCAATACAGGCTGAATTAATCATGTTAGAACATGATTAATGTTAGAATAATGCTTATACAGTTAGAGAGTAGGCCTCTGACTCAACCTTCCTTCCATTACATTGGCATAATTTGGGGGGATCTGAATGTTACTGTATCCACAGTGGATATAAAAAGTCTACACGCCCATGTTAAAATTCCAGGATTTTGAGATGTAAAACAATCAGACCAAGAAAAATCTCTTCAAAATTCTTTCCATCTTTAATATAATGTATAAGCTGTACAATTCAGTTAAAAACAAACTGAAATATTTTAGGGGAAAATAACAATAAAAAACTTAACAATAAATTCGTTGCATAAGTATGCACACCCTTAAACTAATACACTTGTTTGGTTTTATATAAGAGCATTTAGACTTTTGAGGGAGAAACCTGCTTTTCCTGGGAATCTTTGCCTACTCTTCCTTGCAAAAATGCTCCAAATTTGTCAGATTGCAAGGTCATCTTGCACAGCCCTCTTCTGGTCACTCCACAGATTTTCAGTTGGATTCAGATTCAGGCTTTGCCTGTGTCATTCCAAAACTTTGATTTTCTTCTGGTGAAGCTATTCTTTTCTTGATTTGGAGGTACAGTATTTGCTTTAGGTCGTTGTCATGTTGAAAGGTGAAATTCCTCTTCATCTTCAGCATTTAAACAGAGACCTGAAGGCTTTGTGCCAAAATCGACTGATACTTGGAACTGTTCATAATTCCCTGCCAGCTTGACTAAAGCCCCAGTTCCAGCTGAAGAAATGCAGATCCAAATCATAATGTTCCCACCACCATACTTCACTGTGGGTATGGTGTACTTTTGGTGATGCACAATGTTATTTTTGTGTCAAACATGCTTTTTGGAATTATGCCCCAAAAGTTTGACTTTGGTCTCATCAGATCATACTAATTTTCCCACATGCTTTTATCCAACCTCATACAGGTTTTTGCAAAAATGTAGCCGGGCTTGGATGTTTTTTCTTTGTCAGAAAAGGCTTCCATCTTTTCATCCTACTCCACAGCTCAGTCATATAAAAACTATGGGACATTGTTATCAAATATACTGTTTTTCCTGAAAATATGACCTTCCCCAAAAACAAGGCCTAGCCCAGGGGTCCAACTCTATTTCAGCTGCATGAGGGTTGTGTTTGACATCGGAGGGCCAGGGGTGGGGGACATGGCCAGAGGTGGGTGTGATATGAGAGTCGTGTTGGAGGCATCTGTGGTGGCCAACTGCTAAGGACTTCCCTGAGACCTTCACTCACCCTCCCTCTCCTTCCTTCCTTTTTTCTTCCCTCTTCATTCTCCTTTCTTCTTCCTTCCCCACTTTCCTTATTTTTCTTTCCTTGCTCTCTTCCCATTTTTCCTTATTTTTCTTTCCCTTTCTCCTTTCCTGTCCCTTCTTGCATACTCAAATGCAAAAGGGTGAAAATTTCTCCTTTTGTTTTGTTTTTAGTTTGTTTTGATAGCCAGTGAAAATGGAGCCTGGGGGGCCCATGTGCACTCCCCCGGCACCCCATTTTCAGCCATGATGGCCTCCTGCAGTACTCTGCCAGCTAAAATGGATCCAGAGGGGTCGTTCCATTTTCACTGGCAGAAGCACCGCAGGCCGATCTTTTGCTGTTTCCAGGCTGGGTCCGCAGATCGAATCTGACCCATGGGCCTTGAGTTTGACACCCCTGATTTTCATGTCTATGCCTAATATAAGCCCTATCCCCAAAATAACCCCTAATTAAGCCTCGCTCGCTCTGTCCCACTCCCTGGTTGCTCATGGCTACAATGGGGCAGGAGGCCTCATGGCACTGCCAAAAAGTGAAGTGAGGCAGGGGGAGACCTTCCAAATGCACCCTGCTCCTGCACCCTCAGGACCCCTGTAGCCAGGCCACTCCCCTCTCAATGATCTCCCCCTGCCCATTCAGTGATCCAGCTGCCTGCCCTCCTCTTCCCTTTCACTCACCTCCTGAGCTGGACTGCCATGCTATGGAGCATGGGCAGGTGAGACTTGATCCCCTTACCACTCCTGTTCCACACTCCCCACTTGTGCTGCTCCCATCCCATCAGCATCAGGGCTCTGCAGGCTCCGCCTCCTCTCCAACAGTATCTTTTGCCACCCATCCGGATGGTGCCTGCACGGAGATGGGCAGCATTGCAGGGCTGGAGGGGGGCTGTGGCTGCAGGAAGGATGGAAAGGGCCCCCGCAGAAGGCAGTGGCCTCCTTCCTGGCAGGGAAGGCCAGGTAAGACCAGCCGGTGTTCTGCAGGGCAGATTTCCTGTGTGCCTTGTTCTGTACTCCACCTCAGAAGCAGGATTGAAACTTTGGATTGTTTCTGAAAGGGTGAAGTGCCCAGGTGGGCAGTAGTGTGTGACTTTTCACCAGCTCTTCCTACCTTTCTGTTTTCTTTTTCCTTAATGGACCTTTTCCCACACCCCGCCTGCTTTGTCTTTCACTTTGTCTTACTTTTTTATACCGGAGGCAGCCGCACTCCCTGCCTTGACTCGTGCCACGCAGCTGTCGGGGGGGGGGGGATAAGACACCCCTGAAAATAAGACCTAGTGCTTATTTTGGGGCCCAAAAGAAAATAACATGGAGTCTTATTTTCAGGTAAATAAAATACTACATAACCAGTACTTGCCAAAAATTCCTGAAGCTTCTTTAATGATACTATAGGCCTCTTGGCAGTCTTTTGAACCAGTTTTATTCTTATTTTTTCATTTTGGAGAGACATCCATTTCTTGGTAATGTCATTATTGTGCTATATTTTCTCCATTTGTTGATGACTATCTTCACTGTATTCCATGTTATATCCAACTCTTGGAAATTCTTTTGTACCCTTTGGACTGGTTACTTCTCACAGTGAGATCCCTTTGATGCTTTGTAAGCTCTTTGCAGACCATGGCTTTTGCTGTAAGTGGCAATGAATAAATGTCAGAAATATCCTATTAGCATAGTTGAACTTTATATGGACTTGATGAGAGTAACTTCAATTGATGGCAGGTATATATACAGGTAGTACTTGAGTAGCAAATGTAATGGAGCCTGCCCACTCCATTCATAACCCAAGGATTCATGGGATTGAATGATGATGACCCTTCAGTGCTACCCTAGGAGGATTGGATAAGAGGGTGTCATCTGGTGATTTAAGGGAAGAAACTTTGAGTTTACTTTGGGTGGAGAAAATGCAGGAATTCAGATTCAAGTTTTCTGCAGATGTGCCAATATGATGTCTTCAATAAAATTTCATTCTCAGGAATATTGGATCCTGAGAGTTTTGATTATATTGGAGATGTTACTGGGAACCCTGACATTAGCAGGCAAAGAAAGTGCAACAGAGGGGAAATCTTTCCAAGGTAAATGAGTCTTCGCAGATGAATGCCTGTGAAGACCCATCCGGCGGGGTGGAATAGGCAGGGTGAATGTTGCAGAGCCTCAACATTCATGAGTGAACAACTGCCGTGGTGCTGCAATAGTCATAATTTTGGAACTTGTTTATAAACACCAGGGGGTACTTGTCACTTAACTTCAAACATTCTCTAAGGAAATGCTTGTAACCCAGGGATTACCTGTACTGTTTACTATTTAACAGTTTGAATGTGATTGGTTAATTCTGATCACAGCCACATCCCTACTTATAAGAGGATATGCACACTTATACAACCACATAGTTGTATGTTTTTATTGTTATTTTCCCCCTCAATGATTTCAGTTGGTTGTCAGTCAGTTGTATTGTACAATTTATGTGTTATATTAAAGATGAAATAATTTTATCTTGGATTATTTTTTTACACATCAAAAATCTGGCATTTTGGTAGGATATAAACTTTTTGTACCCACTGTACAGTATCTCCTAAAGTTGCCAAATGGAGGGCACTGAAGCAAAATATGATAGATACCTGGGAAACATTGGAATACCAGTAAATTCTTGCAGTTTGTTCCTATTTTTAACCTTCTAGATCTGGTTCAAAATGATTTCTGAAAAAAACATTTCTTAACAACTCCTAGCTTTTTTAATACCTGAAAATAATAACAAAAGTGGAGGGCAACAATTTTCTTGCAATGTTTTCCACCAAGTAGATAGATATCTATCAGATGTTATTAATGAAACCAACCCAACTGGAGTCAAGTTAAGCCTTAAGTAAGCTAATAAAATTGCTTTATCAGATTTAGCTTCTTAAAAAACCATCCGCTAAATCTCAAGAGTAATTCAAGATACATCAGTGTCAAGAATAAGGGTCCTTAAAAAATCTGACTGCTTTTTTACATGGAACAAAATTAATAAAATGTTATAGTTGTGCCATATGAAACAAAGATATTTAAAGTATTTTACATTTTTTGTGGTTTGTCTGCCTATGTAGCATCTGTGAAGTTTAGTATATAGTATACCATATTTTTTGGATTATAAAACACATTATTTTCCTCCAAAAAAAATGGGTGGAAATGTCTGTGTGTCTTATAGAGCAAATACTCCATGTGTCTCGTCTTTGCCCTCCCTGGCATCCAGAAGCACTCTGCAAGCCAAAAACGGGCCTGTTTTTGGCCTGCAGAGTACTTTTGGAGGCCGGGGAGGCCAAAAACGGGACTGCAAAGGCCAAAAACTATTTTTTTTTTCTTGTTTTCCTCCTCTAAACCTAGGTGCATCATATGGTCCAGTGCGTCTTATAGCCCGAAAAATGTGTGTGCGTGCGCGCATGCACACGCACACAAATAAGAATAGTGGCAGCATACAGCCTTGATTCATTGTGAAAGAATGATATAGGTGGGTAGGTACAGTAGGTGGTTAGACAGACTGACCATCAAACAACAAAATGAGACATTCAAATGATTAAAAGTGTTTTGTAAGAGCACAGAGGCTATATTTATTTTTAATTTTTTAGCAACAATCAGCTGAGAGTAGACATGGTAATATAGGAAGATTGAAAGGCTCAATTAAAGTAAGCCCTTTATTTAGAAAACAAATGGCAAACTTGGGACATATACAATAGGAAAACCTACCAGATCACTTTTAATTAATACTTGAAATATTTGCTGCTTGAAAATGTAAGTAAATAGAGACCAACTTTGTTCACAAAGAAGGATACTGATATATTACATGTAGGGAATTTACCTTTAATTTTATGCCCTGCAATTCTTCAGCACTGTTGAAGAGCTATTATGTATGAATAAAAGAGAACTATTCTGTATCTGCATTAAATGAAGAACAAACATTGCACTGGCACAAGCCATTTGGCACTTTTACTGCTTGTTGCTGCTTGAAAACCAAATGCTGGGATAATGTATTACCCATGCCAGATTCTAAAAGTGACATTCAAACTAAGAATTCAAGTTTAAGCTTAAGATTTTTTAAAAAGTGACATGCCACCTCAATGATTTGTCATGAATGAAACACTGAATCTCATTTGGGGTTCTGAACTGATTTTCAGTAAAGGCAACTCAGCTGTTTCTGATTTTTTGTGCTACAGTTTCTGCTATTTGATAAAAGTTTCTTTTAAAATCTTAGAAGACTTAGCTATCTGTGTGTATGTGTTTGGTTGATAGTGAAGAGGAAAAAGAGCTCAAAGGTGGACTCCAAAGGCACTGTACCTAAAGTAACAGGAAAGAAGATAACAAAGATAATCGGGTTAGGGAAAAAAAAGCCATCTACTGATGAACAGACCTCATCTGCTGAAGAAGATATACCAACATGTGGTAAGTGACTTTTTATAGAAACAACTTATTGGTGGAAAATACTGGTTTCAGTTCTAAAAAATGCCACTCTTCACACCAGATTTTTCTTTGTTCCCTGTCTCCATGCACGCTACTTCATTTTTCTAAAAGTTTTTACTGTGCAAATATGTTATCAGACAGCTTTAAACACTAGTCCACTAAAGAATTTCATTCAGTTTACCTGGTTTTTATTTTTTTAATCTGAACCATTTAAACTATGCCAAACCGGCTCCGGTTACTGTCTGGAGGATATTTACACACACACCAATGTGTCATCTCCTAGCAACTCTTCTCAGGTTAACATTGCCCAATGTTACTGATCACTGATCTCACACTGCCTGTAATTTATCACCCACCCACAATACAGAAACACACTCTTAAATCTAATGATCTGAACAGATTATGCAGTATCATGTATCTGTGCAAACACCTTTGTAAGCTCTCTTTCTGATTTTCACCATCCCCTGTTGGCAACTAACTCCCATGGCTTTCAGTCTTCTCCATTTTTTGTTATAGTCCCATGTATCTCCTAGAGTAGAAACCTCTTATTCAGCGTCTACCCTCTCCTATTCACCTTCAAAATTTCTATAATGTTGCTATATTTGTCTTGGCTTTTTGGCAGTTGTGAATGGTCATTTATATAGTGTCCCAAGATTGTGTGATTTTTTTTTCCTCCCTATAAAATAATTGTCTTGTACAGGTAATCCTCGACTTAGCAACTGGCTGCTTAGCAACTGTTTGAAGTTACAACAGACTTACAAAAAGGTACTTACGACTTGGATTTGAAGTTACAGTGCCCCCTTGTCACATGATTGCATTTTGGGCACTCGGCAACCAGTTCACCTTTATGGCCATTTGCAGCATTCTGTGGTTATGTAATTGCAATTTGTGGTGGGTTTTGCTGGAAACCAGACAATTAGTTCATTTAACAACTACTGCAAAATAAAAAAGTCAAATCAAGTCAATTATGTGGTGAATCACTTAACAACTGGCATGATTTGCAACTCTAATTCTGGTCTCAATTCTGGTCTGAAATGAAGGCAAATATATGTGTCCCAGGATAATACTGCAGGGTCCAATCAGGTCAGGACCAGGGGTTTAGTTTTCTGAGCTTTCAGATTTGTGCTGGAGCTCATCTTTAGGGAATCAGTTATGATCATAAATCAAAGACTACCTGGTAAATTCTTCCATAATAAGTTTCTTTTTGCATTTGCAATATAGAAACTAATAGCATTTCTAATCTGCTATTTTGAATAAAGAGAAGAAAATTATGAAAATTAAGAAATTTTCCACTATGTGGTAGAGAGATAATTCACATTCTTATCATATAAATATGAAAGACCACCATTGCCATATCTGTAACTCTAGCCAAGTGTCAACTGTTAGCTGAGATAATTCCTATACATAGGCTTGAGCTTTAAATCAGATTAATTGACCCTTGTGTGTTGTGGTCTTTTGTGCCTGACAATAAATTGTGAATATACATTAGAAAACTTTAAGAGACTTGTTTTTGTGTTTTGCAGGATATCTTAATGTGCTCTCAAATAACCGTTGGCGTGAGCGCTGGTGCAGAGTGAAAGATAATAAGCTTATACTTCACAAAGACAGGACAGATCTAAAGACTCATATTGTTTCTATCCCTCTCCGTGGCTGTGAAGTTATTCCAGGATTGGATTCCAAACATCCCCTGACATTCCGTTTGCTTCGAAATGCTCAGGAGGTTGCAGTATTAGAGGTATATTGTAAAGAAATAACATAAACAGAATCTAAGAATCCTGCTTCTGAAATAAGAAATTATCCTGTAATTAATACCTTGAATGCATAATATTTCCTTGTTCTTGCCCATGACAGGAGCCCTTAGCTAAGATATAAGCTAATATATATCAATATATCAACTTATTAATTAGACTATTTTGAAACACTTTCAAAACTCTTGTTTCCAGAAATTCTCAAACTCAAGACATTTAAGAAGGCAGTGAACAATGCTATTGAACTGAACATCGGTATCAGGCTACATCCATTTTCAATGAATATTCATTCTTAATATTCTCTCCCTCCCTCCCTCTTTCTCTCACACACACTTAACATATTTTTTGGACTATAAGACGCACTGGACTATAAGACGCACCTAGATTTAGACAAGGAAAACAAGAAAAGAAAGTTTTTGGCCAGGGGGGGATATCTCTGGGTACTACAAAAGGAAATCTATAATGGGCTTCTGGAACTTCTGCATTCTTTAGAATGCTAAAGCAGTGTTGTGTTGTGCTACAAGTTCCATGTGAAGCATACAGAGGCATTGCTTTTATCATTCTGCCTCCAGCCTCTACCCCCAGAGGCAGGAACTTTTGAAAACTGATCTTTGCTGTGTTTGCATTCTGAGTAGTAGGGTTATTTGATTTAGCAAGATTTTTGACAGCTGTCATGGAAATGTTTTAAAAATGAAATTCAAGAATTCCTTCACTATATAAATAAATGTATACTTAAATTAAAATAGATATTGGTGAACGTTTCAGTGTTCACCTGTGATTTTCTTCTGTTTGTGTAGGCTTCATCTTCAGAAGATATGGGCAGGTGGATTGGGATTCTGCTGGCTGAGAGTGGATCATCTGCAGATCCTGGCACTTTGCACTATGATTACATAGATGTGGATGTGACAGCCAGTGTCATTCAAGCTGCAAAGCAAACTTTCTGGTAGGAAGATTTAAATCAGTTAAGAGCATTTTCAAGAGCTTGGGCCTTTTCAGTGTTTTTGTTTTGGAGTTGAGAAAACTGAATTCTTCTTTATTATTAAACCAAAAACCTGAGATGGTAAGAGGCAGCATGCAATATGCTTCATATATTGTATAGTACCATGTGCCCAAGTATGGATATGCTTGTTCAAAGTTGAAAGGCAAAATATATCAACAAATGCCCCTACTTACAAATACATCATTTAGCAATTCATCAAGTGGTTTTGCTAGGCATACTTGAATAGGGAATCTCTGGCCAATTGTGGTGCAACACTGTATTTTCATCAGTTCTTTCATGATCATAGTTGGGGATAATCAAATTTAAAATCTATCAACATCTGGAGAACTATATTCTTTATATATACATATTTCTGCTTGTTTGATCTGTTCTTGGAATGAAACAGTGTTCTTTTGATCTGGGAAGTAGTTACTCAGAATAGGGTGGGGATGAAGAAGGGAAAAAATGAAAGTATCTAAGGGGAGACAGGGAAGCCTCTAATGCCAGAGGCCTCCTCGGGGTTCCACTGTTGGGACGGTGTCGCCTGATAGCCCCGAGGGTACAAGCCTTCTCTGGCTGCGCCCTCCCTATGGAACAAATTGCCCCCAAGAGATTTGGACCATTCCGGACCTCCAGGCCTTTCGGCATGCACTAAAAACCCATTTTTTCCAGCTAGCTGGTCTGGCCTAATACCTTAGGGGCTTTGAATTTTAAATTGTCAAATTTTAAATTTTTAAATGTTTTAAATCCTAAATTTTATCTTGGTTATCCTAATTTTAGTCGGCCAATCTATTTAATTTGTTTTAATTAATATTTTTAACTTTCGTTGACTTGTTTTAGAAGGCTGTACACAGCCCCAAGTCCTTCGGGAGAGGGGCAGTATAGAAATCTTGACAATAAAGACAATAAATAAAGAGCTACTTTGTTTTTTGTTGATTCAAAACATAATCTTAATAATATGGACATGTAGGAAATAGATAAGATGTTTCATTTGTAACTTGTCACTCTGGAAGACCTGATGGACCAACCACAAGTACTACAAAAGTGAAAGCTGTAATGCTATGACTTTTCTGTGGTTTGGATAAGACAACATCTGCACAAGGACAAGACTGGAGCATGTTCCATTTCTCTCAGTCACACCATAGTTAGCAAGTCCCAGCATGGCATATCCACCTGGAATCCTAATCAGTTCCCATGGTTTGCTTTCCTTACCTCCCTGCCTCTCGTTGCAATAGCAGTTCCAACAGTATTGATTGCCATGGTGTGAAGCAAGGCGTGCAAAGTCTATTAAGGGAGAATTTCACAATACTGCAATTTTGAATTCCTGCTGGCTTCCCCATTGACTTTGCTTATGGGAAATGGCAGGGAATGTTGGAAATCGTGATCATGTGACCGCAGCTGACTGTGATTTCAAAATTGTGAGCAGGGTGCTAAATGCTCAGATTACAATCCCATGACCATAGTAACACGGCTAGAATTACAGGGCCTAGTGGTAACTATTACTTGTTTAGCACTATTGTAAGTTTGAATAGTTGCTGGATGAATGGTTATAACTCAATGTTATTGGAGATCGATGGATCTCCAGCTTCCTAACCAGAAGACCACAGGTTGTAAGGATGGGTGGGCAATGCTGGGCATGTCTCATCTTCACTCACCCTCAGCACAGGAACCCCACAGGGCTGTGTTCTGAACCCCCTACTATACTCCCTATACACGTACGACTGCACTGCCACTACTGACTCCACCACCATCATCAAATTTGCTGATGATACCGTTGTGGTAGGCCTGATCTCAGATAACAACAAGACAGCCTATCTAAATGAGATCAAGAACCTGGAGAACTGGTGCCAGGAAAACAAACTCCTCCTCAATGCCAGCAAGACAAAGGAACTAATAGTGGACTACAGTACAAAGCAGAAAAGAACATACCAAACCCCCATAATCAACAATAGCCCAGTGGAGAGAGTGGACTGCTTCAAATACCTAGGTGTCCACATCTCGCAAAACCTAACATGGTCAAGACACATTGACATCGTGGTGAGAAAAGCCCGACAACGCCTATACCACCTCAGACGACTGAAAGACTTCAGACTGCCCACAGCAGTGCTCTGAAACTTCTACTCCTGTATAGTAGGAAGCATCCTGATGGGCAATATCACCACATGGTTAGGGAACAGCACCATACAGGACAGGCAAGCTCTACAGAGGGTGGCGCATAGCAGAGCGCATCATCCACACTAAGCTTCCTGAACTGCACTCTATCTACAACAAAAGATGCCAAAATACAGCCAGGAAAATAATGATGGACTCTAGTCACCCCAACAACAAACTGTTCAGCATGATGCGGTCAGGAAGGCGCCTCCACTCCCTGAAAGCCAACACAGAGAGACTAAGGAGGAGCTACTTCCCACAGGCAATATGGACCCTAAACCAAACCATAACAAACCCAGGACTATAATAATTCCTAATCTACCTCTCTTAACCACTCCATAATTTACTCTTCCTCCCTGTCCATACTATCCCCTTGCCTACTACCTCGCGAGTGGTCGAAAACACATTTCACTGCATTTCGTACTATGTATGTATATGCATGTGATGAATAAGATTTGATTTGATTTGACTACCTATAGTTCTGCTGCAATCAGAGAAAAGAATTAATTGCAGCAATAGGGCTGACATTAACCATATGCAGAGGATATGGAGAATTTATGATTCTGCAGTTAAGGGTGCTTTACCTCTGTGATACCATTTCTCTCTAGTGGCAGAGGAACTATGATAATGGAGTAGGTTTTTTTTTCTTACTACAGATGGAACTTCCGAATAAAACTCACTCCCATGGTGTTTTCCTCCTAATCAGGGACCAAAGAATTGCAGCCCTTGAACTTTATAATGAGTTTGCGGAATCAATTAATTAAAGGCTTGAAACCCTTCAATAATTTATGGCCTATTTAAATTCCCATTATGTTTGCCCAGTTTGTGAAGAGAGATTGTGTTAGAAACTACAGAAAGTAATAATCTTTCACTAGTAGTTTTTCAAGCAATATAATGGTATACAATATAAGGAAATGCATTATTGTATTTAATAAGTAAGAAAAACTAAAAACTACATACAAAAACAAATCTTGCATTTCTCTTAGGATTGCGTTACTTAAATAATTTGATTTGGTTAACAGTGCCAAAATAACATTTTGGAAATGTACCTTCAAAATATAATACTTCTGAAAATTTAGTTTTCAAATCTTTATATAGAACTTAATAATAGTTCATAATAGTTATTTATTGTATTCAACTGGTAATTCTTACATGAGTTTTTTTGAACAACATGATTTGCTCAAGGCAGCACTAAATGAGAATTTAAAATACGGAAACTGAGGGAAGGGCAGTCTTCCTAAAAGAAAACACAAGTGGATTTAAACTTGTTTACCTTTCTTACCACAGATAAAAACAGGCAATGGCAGTCCTAAACATTACAAAATCCTCAAGAAGAAAGAAAAGAAAGAAAAGTCAAGAGTTTAAAGTCTCCTCTGCCAGACTTCTCTTTTTTCTTTTGCCAAATTCAAGCTATATATCTTCTTTTCTTCTCAGCAAAAAGCTAAAGCCTGACTTTTATGCTGTCTCAGACTAATCACAGAAAGCGCTTGGCTACAGGAAAACATTATTACTGTGATTATCCCATCTCTTATTGGTGTAGTTTATCTCTCTTTGCAGTTATACATTGTGATTAGAAAACCTAAAGCCATTTCCTGATAGCACTTGAAGCAACAGATTCATTTCTAGAACTAAATGTTCCTTCCTGAGAAGTTTTTCTGTTGACCAAGCCTAAATCTTCAGCTTTGCCCTTTAAATCAATTGTTTGTCTTTTGATTTAACAATTTATGCCCCTCCCCACATACAAGTAAGTAAAGATTAAAGCTTTCTGACAACTTCAATCTGCAGTGCCATTCAGCATGTATTATAGAAGAAATCTCTTAAGAGGCAGAGATTTGTGAAAATTTATGGAAAAGTGTGTTTACTTTATGAAAAGACATGTACTTTCAAAGTGATTATTTATTGTCCTGCTTTTTTTGTATTTCAGTTTTATGAACAGAAGGGTTCTTTCTACTAATCCTTACAGAGGAAATGCTGCTAATGGCTATGCGTGTCCCAGTGGGATGGCACTTCATTATGATGATGTTCCTTGCATAAATGGATCAGTAAGAATTGATTTTTGTGTAGGTCAAATAATTTATGTCTGTTTGAACCTTCAAAAAAAATTATGAAGCTTGTTAACTGGGTATTATCACAAGGTTTTGTTGTGTCTCAACCAGAAAAGTGGGGGGAAATTGGTTCAGTATATCTGCATGTGTATGCCAGCACAAATATGTCTACTTGATTCATTAAGTTAAACCTAAACATAATAGAACCCTCTGGAGAAAAATAAAAGCAAGGATTTGACTAAGCATGTTCTATGGCTAAAATATTTGGGGGGAGGAGGGGAATAATGGAAAATGTTCATGGATTTCCCTTCATGCACTTTTTATCTTATATCTCCTAGCCATATACAGGTAGACCTCACTTAACTACCCTGTTTAGTTACAGTGTCGCTGAAAAAGTAACTTGAGAACCAGTTGTTGCATTTACAGCTGCCACTGTATCCCACAATCACAAGAACTCCATTTTCATGCTTTACAACCAGCTTCTGAGATGCAGACTCAATGGAGAAGCTGGAGTAAACTCTCCAGTCACGATCACATCATGTCTTACCTAATGATCCACAATGACTTGCTTAATGACTGCAATAGATGTAAAATTATAAGCTGTTGAAGTCACACGATGCTTTACTTAGCAACTGTACCACTGAGACAGAGTTGGTGGTCTCAGTTGTACTCACTAAATGATGATTACCTCTTATCACAAATATTTCAAAAATTGGAATGACTGCAATCGATTTTTATGCATATTCGCATGAAATTAATTCAATAGTTCTTCTGTTATAGAATTATGTAGTACATTTCCCAGCTAAATGCCTTTCAAACATCCTTCCAACTATCCAGTGATCATTCCAATGGAAGAATTCTGAATGATTTATGGTTCACCATATCTAGAGTAAATCTGTGTGAGAAAGCCTGGTATAAGATTTAGGAAGGTAATTTAGAAGAAATTGACTATGATTGCCCATGTGTATCCTATAAGTGTAACCTATAAGATTCCTTTCATAATTTAGAAGAAATTGACTATGATTGCCCATGTGTATCCTATAAGTGTAACCTATAAGATTCCTTTCCAATATAACTATATTTCTTACAGTACTTATCCATCCATCTTTACAAGACAGTCAAAAAGACAAAAGTTCAGGAACTTCCTGTTTGGCTTCTTCGCCGGCAGGTCGGAATCCGCGATCGTCCGCGGTTTCAATATGTGCTCTCTTGCTGGAACTCCTTGACCCTCCCCGTAGAGGAGGTAAGAGGAGGTGAAGAGGGGAACTGCCAGAGTC
>JAEANM010012137.1:0-14949 GCA_017656035.1 Myanophis thanlyinensis | reverse complement strand
ATTCCTGAGCCACCCATGCTGGATCAGGAATTCTGGGAGTTGAAGTCCACGAGTCATGAAAGAGCCAAGGTTCCCCATCCCTGCTCTAGGTGATGAGAGTGAGCCTTTCCCACTGTTGACAGGCAAACTACGTGGATGTGTCTACCTGACGCTGCTGCTTCAAGGTGGATTTGAAAGGATCGTTGTCTGAGTGGATGAACAGGCAGGTAAATACAAAAAGAGGCAGGTGGGCTGCCTTAGGAAGAGGGGACACAAACCAATCACCAGAGAAGGTAGGTAGGTTTTTTTGTACCTGCTACATTATTAATAATGACTGGCTGGGTTAAGCTAACTCACTGTTGTCCATCTTTACTACACTCAGATTCACCTTGTTGCAAAAAACATAATTAAAAACAAATGTCTCATTGTTTCTTTTTACATTCACAATTTTTTCTATTGGTTAGGAAATGGATAGCACTCTGGACTACCGTTTCCTAATTTTAGTAGCTTCAAAGTGAAAAACAAAAATGGAAATTTCTTTTTTTCATGTTCCACTGTTCCCCCTGGTTAGAACCCTCAGCACACCATGGTGTCATGTAGAACAGAAATTGTGTTTCTGTCCCACTGAAACACAGAGATTGTTCTTTGTTCCATCAGAAGGCAGGGCAATCAAATGTCCCAAGCATGACTGTTGTGTTTCAACCAAGAGAAAATCTTTTCACCATTTTGTGCACTGAGATTGGTAGTAATCACTTATTTATATTCATGCAGGGGTATGCCTATTAATCCTATAATTTTACAGGTAATTATGACCTTGCATTGCTCATAGTATTTTTATGCAATACAATTGTATCTTTTTAAACATGTGTTGTATGTAAAGTTAGATTCCTTAATTTTGAGACAGGAGGACACATTTATAATCAAAGTTTTTTTTTAATTTTTGTACTAATATTAAGTTATAATGTTAACAGTGTTTAGGAGCAACATTATGCCATGCTTTCCTTATTTCATTTTGCTTTCTGTGCACTGTCCAGAATCCTGGCTATTGGGGAAGTCTAATAGGGATTGTAATTATATAACTCTTGTTAACTTAATGACACTTCTGCCTTCCACGCCTTACTTAATATTCATTAAAGTAGTTTGTACCAACATACCTAAAATATTGGCTGAAAGCAGCCAACACATTTTTATGCGCTTTGAAGGAAACTCCCTTGACCACCAACATACAATCACAGAGAAGACCCTGTATCCGCTGATCGTGGAGCTGCTGAAGGAGGTGACAACTGTGATTAGCAAAAGCATCCATGCTAGAAGGTGTCTATGTTACCTAAAAAAAAAAAAAATCTTTAGGGATGCAGTTAAACCGGTAAGAATGTGCTAAATTGTATAAGTCATATATATCAGAGCTGCTCTATGCAAAAGGATTAAATGTTCTATTCTTTTAAAATGCAAACCAAATCACAGCACAGTGCCAAGTTTGCCAGAAGAGCCCATTCACTTTTTCACCAAGTAGCTTTCATAACAAACTATAAAGGCATACAGTTAGACACAATATATCTTGATCTTCCTAAAGTCTCTCAAAACCATCTCATAATTGGAATTTTATTTTACAGTGGTCCTCAGGTAATGGTTCAGTGACCAACATTTTGATGGTGTCCAGCTTACAATTATGAGGGTGGGGCAAACTCTAGTCACACGATTGCGATTTCCCATGTTTCGTGCCAGCTCTTCCTAACTAACGTCAATGGGGAAGCCACCAGGAAGTCAGAAATTACTCCTATCTGTCCCTGCCTGCTAACTCCTGTCTTCCCGCGTAAGGATCCATGCAGCCCTGGTGTTACAACAGCAACCCAGACCGCTGGGATTCCCAATGCTAAGCGATGCAGTCACGCGATAATGCACTTTTATGATCACATCGCTTAGCAATGGCAAGTCCGGTACCAATTGCCAAAGTAACCTGAAGGCTACGTGCGCCTATTTCATTAATTTACAGGAAGTAGATGGTGTGTCCACAAGTGCAACAGCCTGCAAACGTGCAAGTTAGCAGCAATGGAAGTGGGGTGCACCCAGGCCACCGTAGGGGAGAAAGCAGTTCCACACAATGCCACAAATACCCAAAGGTGGCACTTTGACAGGAGGTGCCAGGGCCTTGCTAAAGTCCAGTCCATCTAGAGGCACTGGTGAATTTTACGTTGGCACAGAGCAGAGACAAAATATGTCCGAGGGGCTTATGCCCAAGCAGCCAAAGGTGAGGCTGTAGCCCCTCTGCCAACCGACAGACCCCCGAGGAAGAAAGGAGCAGGAGGGGGTTGGAGAGGAGGCCTAGCTGCTGCTGCTGCCCATGGGGGGGGTCAGACCCCGTGGTGGGGGTGGGGGTGGATGGTCGGTCGCTGAGACACCCCTGCCAGGAGCGCCTCGAGGGAACTTCAGGCAGCCCTCCACCGGCAGCAGTTCAGTTGCAGCATCCTTGACTTATGACCGATGTTCCACTTACCACCATTATAGCACCCACGGGGTTGCGTGGTTAAAGTTAAGAGGCTTGGTAACCGACTCGCATTTATGACGGTCAAGCGATCCCTTTTGCGACCTTCTGACAATCAAAGTCAACGATTCATTTAACAACCTCGTCACTGAACAACTATGGCAAAAACGATCGTAAAACGGGACAAAGCTCAGTTAACAACAATCTTGCTCCAGCAACAGAAACCGGGGCTCGATCGTGGTCTCACGTCGGGGACGGGGGAGGAAGGAAAGGCGGAGGAAGGCCGCGCATCGCCCTGCCAGAGCGAACGGGATCACGCAAGCCGCCTCGAAACCAGCGACCTGATCCCCACAATCACGCAGGGACACGTGTCAGCCGACCCGGAAGAAGCGGCTTTGGAATGCGAGGGACCCCCGCCCGCCACACCGGGGAGGGGGGAGGAGGGAGGAGGGAGGAGGGGCTTCAGAGGAAACGCGGCGGACGACTGACAGCCAGGCGGGGGCGGGAGGGACCCCGAGGGGCGGGGGGAGGAGGGGAAGGAGGAGGAGGGCAGCCGCGCGCCGACGCCATGGAACGCTTCCAGGAGGACGCCCGCCGCGGCAAGACCCCGCCCCCTCCAGCGTGACCATAGAGCGTCGCCGGAACGGGCCTCTTTTCCTGCGAACGGAGGACGCTCCGCGCGTTCCCCTCCGCTCGGGCGGCTTCCGGCCACGGGATTCTCTCTCTCTCTCTCTCCCCCCCCCCCTCGGGGTGTTTCCAGGGTTTGCGGGAGAGCCGCGGACGGGACTCGGGGGACACGGGTCGGTCAGAAGAGCTCAGGGTTTCCCCAGAATGGTGTTTTTCACGTGCAACGGCTGCGGAGAAGCCCTGAAGAAGGGGCAGGTGGAGAAGCACGCGAATGGCTGCCGACACTGTCAGTGCCTGTCTTGCATGGACTGCGGGCAGGATTTCTGGTAGGTTGAAAGCAGCCCGTGTCTCCCTCGGTTGCGGCCGCCTCAGGGCAGCCTTGTCTGGGCACAGTAGTTGACAGGCCCGGCTGCCTGGGAACTGGACTGGAATGATACACACACACACACACACACACACACGAAATAAGAGAATTAATGTAACATGTTTTGAGAAAAGGTAAAACTGGGAGGGAGAGAAATTTAACACTTCCTAAGGTCAGCCTAGATCTACTTGAACGTGATCAAGTTTCAGCATATATTCAGAGCTTATTTCTTCAAGTATTGCATTTGCATATGTTGGATTTCAGCAAAAATGTGTGTGTGTGTGTGTGTTAACCATTAAAAAACCCAGCAAGTTTATCAGCAATTACAAAGCAAGTGTAATGGTGACCCTTCAGTCTCAAAGACCCTCAGGAGGTGCTCTGTCTTCAGCTTCTTCCCAACAGCAGTAATGAAGGTGCTTATCTAATCTTCAGGAGGAGAGCACTCTGTAAGGAAGGAGAGGGTGCTGCAGAGAAAATTGCTTGCAAGCCTCTGCCTGGCATTTGGGCATCATTGAGAGATGTTGGCACAGTGGTTCACCCTGGAGACGTATTCTGTAAGGAGGAGGTGGCCCTAGTCTAAACGCCTCTCTGCCAAGCAAGTTCTTTTTATAAAGACCAACCTTTTCCAACCTTTTTACCCTGGAGAAAGTCTTGACATAATTTTCAGGTCTTGAGATTCCAGAATAAAAACAAAAATATATTTGTACTTAACAATACAACTTATTTGTAACCAGCAAAATTCAAATTTTGCCATATTTACAGCAGAGTAGCGGACCAGCAGGTGAGTGGAGGCGGGCAATATTTCCCACCAACTAGAAAAAAATAAGAAAAAAACACCACCACCCCTCCTCAAATCATACCCTCCTGTGGAGCAGTTGGGAAAAAAAGCTAGCTTAGATCTACCAATGTCTTTCAAGTTAGTTATGCTGTTTAATATGTATATTTCGGCAAAATGTTTGGAAAGAGCTCTGGAAAATTTCTTCCATTAAGGGTTATTTAAATCAGCATTTACAATGCAGGGATGATGATTATAAATACCACGTGAAGTGCCTAAGTGAAGATCAGAAGTATGGAGGAAAGAATTATGAAGCCAAAGTCCTCAAAGGAGACGTCAAGCAGCAGGAGTGGATTCAGGTGAAGTAGACCTAGCATACCACAAACTGCATTTAGTTTTTTTAAAAAACATGTTCATTATTTGTTATACCCCACTCTTTCTATAATGGTTCCCAAGGTCAAGTAAAATTAAATAAAACTAAGTAATGTAATATAATTTTGTGTGTAGAATTATATCAATTTATTATATGAACTTCAGCATTTTAACTATTTAATTCTGTAGCAATTCGCAATATAAAATGTGACAATAGGAAACATAAAATTTCTACTGGTGCATTACCCAGTCACATTAGCCTGTTTTTCATTTGCAGAAGATTCATGAAATAATAAAGGAAACTAACATTAATGTCAAAGTTCGAGATATTTTACAACAGATGTATGCATATGACAATATTCCACGAAAGAAACGCAAATTTCAGGTATGTTCATGACCTAAGTATTTATGCCTCAAACCTGACTGGTTTAGTGCAGATTTTCTTTATTGTGATTCATTAAAGCAAAAGTAACTTCTCTTAAAGAATCCACATAGTTTAGTGCTTCTTAAATTATACTGTGGGAAACTCGTGTTTTACAAATAATTTGAAAATCCTGAGACCCTGGTTTTTTTTTCTTACTTATTTAAACACCATTTAATTACACATTTGTGCCTCCTAGTGATCCCACTGCTTGAGCCCCTCCCTATCAGTGAACGTGTCTGGAGTTAAGAGATGCCACTGCAGGCAACCTCAGGACGGTCAGAAGAACATATGAGGTTGTGCTCTGGCCGCTAATCAAAGCGCTGTACTCTTGAGGGGCTAAAGCCTATGGCAAAACTATAGCAGGCTATTTGGAAAATTCTGTACATTTGATTGTTAACTGATTCTGGAAGTAGTAGTTTAAGAACAGGTAGTTGTGGCCTGCTGCTGAGCTACTACTTTTGTCAGAAAATGCATTTGTGTTCTGGTTTCTCCCCCCCCCCCTTCTGCCTAAATAGAACTGGATGGCCAACAGTTTGAAAATCCACAATACTACCCTACAGGATCAAGTGTGGGATATTTTTTCAGAAGCAACAAGAAAGGTAAGCAAACTGGTTACTGCTGCATTGGGGGAGTGCAGGAGGAAGCTTTGGCTGGGAGAGGACTTGGCTCAGGGTGGGTCCTTGCCTCGTGACCAGTGGGTTTTGTGTGGTGCTTTACGACCAAATTGCTTAACTATGGAAATTATTGTCATCAACTGAAGACTGAATTGTATGTGTATTTGGGTTCCTTTAATACTGGAAAAGATTGAAGGAAGTAAACTTGAAATTTGAGAAGGACTCAAGCCAGATAAAAATTGTTCTATTTGCCTTTGAAAATGTATTGAAAATCTGATAAGAGAGAATGTAGATGGTTGGTAAAAAAAACTGTTTTTTCTCTAGCAAGCTCTTTGGTAAATGAAAAACCTGGATCCTGCCACTCTAGCTTCTTTTATTCAGTCAGGGAAGGTTTTCATTGAATACCCTGATCCTCTCATTTTCTGAGCAAACCCAAAAATTTGTTTTAACAAATCTCAGAAAACTGAGCATAAATAAAGAGAATATCTTCTGTTCCCACACAGGGAGGTCGCTGGGAACTGGTGAGCCTATCTCTAGTTGAAAGTTATATCAGTAGACCTTGTAGAAAATCTTTAAAAAGAGGGAGGTGTTAGTTTTCAATATCCTTGGCTATATCAAATACTGCCATGTGAGTCAGGCAAAACTCTGCCTTTCAAATGCATAGTTTGAAATACTCATCTTGGTTTCAGTGAAACTTATTCCCCTCAAATGTTTTTGCTGCTTTGTTATCAGTTGATTTTAAATTCCATTTTGGAATAGTATGTTTTATATTGTTACATAAACTTATATTGTTCCTGTGGTTGTATTTTATTGTTTTTGCTATTTTTCTGTTTTGGAATGTTTTTAGTTGTAATTCATTTAGAGATCTTCAACTATTGAAACAACAGAAGTGTAGTAGGAGTAATAAAAAGAAGAAATAGACTTCAAATGCACTAATACAATATTGGATTTGTCATGGTGATATGTAATCCACTCATTCCTCCAACAGGAAACACTTGAAACTCAATCTGTAAAAACTGAAATTATGCCTGTGGTATTAGAAAACAATATCACAAAGACTGAGAAACCAAAAGAGAAAAAAAGTAAAAAAGAATTAAAAGAGAAGAAAAGTATCAGAAAGTTAAAAGCACAGCAAGAAAACTTGGAATGTTTAAAAAGTGAAAAATCTAGGCAAGACATTCTTGAGAAAGGCAGCATAAAAATGCCCCAGAGTGATTATTATTTGAAGAAGGCAAAGCAAGAAACAGCCAGCTTGGTCAAAGTGCCAAGGAAGGGAAATGGCCCAGAAGCAGAAGAAGCCAAGAGGGAGGCACGTGTGAAGAAACGCAAGAACAGCTGCATAAAAGGTCCTGATGTGTTTTTCATGTTCTTCCTAATTTTAAAAGCTCTTTTAGAATCCTGCAGCAAAATCAATTTATCTTCCTCCATTAAGCAACTGTTGGAGAAAGAAAAAGAAACGGGCTCTTTAAAGGCAGAGCGTGAGGAATGAAAGCTAGTGAAATTAACAGCCTGGGGAATGTACCCTTATTGTACCATTAAGGAACAGGGGATATTTTGTGGTTGTTGTTGTAGGAGTTAGACCCAGCAAGGAGAACAATATGTAACTCAGAGCTGAGATGTTGGGACTAATTGTTCCCTGGGCTTGGCTTTTTCCTTGCAAACGGTACATTTTGATGACATGGCCATATTGGGTAATGAAATATTTGTAAAGAGAAAAGCAGATGCAGCTACTGTCAAGATTTTAACATGAAGATGTTGGTTCTCACCAAAAAGAGCAGCCTTCTACTTTTTTCTTAATTTCTTGATTTTTCTCTCCTTGCTCCCGTATAATGCAGATGAGTCTCCTGTTCCCACCAAAATAACAAACTGCTCTGAAGTGGAAGAAAACAAAGGTAAACATTTATCAAGGCTGTGTGTTACAATAATAATGGAACATGTTAGTTGAATCTTACTGGCATTAGTATTATTTTCAAAAAAGATGTACTGTATAGGTTTCCTGCCATGAAGGGCTGATCAGTAGCTGGAATTTTGATATAGAATTTAGTGTTCAAAATGGGCAAAGATGGCAGTAGAAAGATTCTGTGTTTAAGGTTCCCTTTTGGGGCAACCTTCAGGGATCGCCAGAAGTATGGGAAGAGAGATTGTGACTCTAATCCAGGCTAGATTCAGGGCAGGGCAGAGCAGGACTCTGAGGAGAAAACTGTCTTGGTTGCTTCTGGATGGAGGGAAGCGTCTCAGTGTGTCTGATGTTGTATGGGGGTTTCGTGTAGTTCATTTAGGGCAGTGTGTGTGTATGTCAGCCTTTATAAATACACACATTTGATGCTTCTCCCCTCTTTGTACTACTGGTTTTTGACATTCACATTACTTTAAAAAGATTTATGCTATTTTCCCCAGCAAGATGGTAGTCCCCAAGGCTGCCTTTGGCCGAATCAAAGCCATAAGCAGTGTCATTCATTCTTAATGTTTTAGGCACCAGGCTAGAAACCAGGAAACTGTGAGTTCTAGTTCTGTCTTGGGCACAAAACCAGCTAGGCAACAAAGTTCTATCTCTTGGCCGTAAGAAGGAGGCAGTGACAAACCACTTCTGAAGAAGAGTTTTGCAAAGAAAATTGGAACCGGCTAAATAGTTCCAGCAGTCAACACTGACTTGAAAGCATACAGATAAACGTATACATGAAATACTATTTTCAGTGGCAATATTTTATCCCATGTATGTTATTGCAGAAACTTATTTATAAAAAATACTTGTTTGGTGCTATATTTGGTACTTTTTTTTTTACTAATTTAAGTCAAAATGTAGGGAGATCATTTAAAGTATTTTTTTTATCAATTCTACAGGTAAATTCAACTGGAAAGGAACAATAAGAGCTGTTTTGAAGCAAGCACCCGACAATGAATTATCCATTAAGAAACTAAGGAAAAAGGTGTGTTGCATCACTTTATGAAACAATGTAAAATTGAAGAGGGAGCACTATTGAATTAAAAGAAAAGTGCTTTAAAGTACAGTGAACTGCTAAATTGGTGTACTTCTAGCATGCTATGAGTTTGGGTTGCATTTCAGCAGTTTTACTGGTTGTCTTTTTTTTTTAAACTTGTTTGGTAGATACACGGTTTGCCATCATTCATTTCATGGAATTGAAGACCAAGGTCCAATGGCTAGCAAGCCACATTTTAACCATGTCTGGTTTCGCAGCATTTATTCTCTGTGTTTTAAACTTTATTATTTAAAAATGGCTTTGACTTCATTTTTGAAAATTAAATTAGATCTGAAATAACTCTTGTACACATGATAGCACTGCTGTTGATTCATGGAAACGAAGTACTGATACTGAAATTAATGGAAATGATAGTTTTACACTATGCCTCCCCAAAGCAAGGTTACAATCATTGTCCAATATATGAGCAAACCCCAGTGTTATCCCAGTCTAAATAAAATGTAGACCTTTGGTTAACCCCTTAAAATTTAAATCCAGTGGAGCTCAGTGGCTCTTGTGTGCAATTCAACATCCTTAGGACAGGAGCTTTTTAATTGGCATTGTGCATTTCCTTTAAAATAGTCCTTTCTGCCACTAAATATCAACTTTGCTTAATCTGGATCCTTTGCAAAATTATGAACTTTAAAATTTGTTTTATCTAATCAAACCTTTTCAATGATTTTTGGTACTTCATGTATGGAAAAACCAATTGCATTTATTACCATAAAACTGTTCTCTGCAAAAGTGAGAAAATTAAATGCTACCAGAAGTTTGAAAGGAAGGCATTTATAGTAGTTTGGCTTTAACAGATCTAGTAGATATGGGGAAAGCCCACAGGTATTGTCTTCTCAGGCTGCTCAGAATTGATGGTAGGTATTACTTGGTTTTTGGCCTTTGTCTTCTTTTCCAGGTTCTCCATTATGTTGTTTCTAACTTTAGTATGCAAGCTGCCTAGAATTACTGAAGCAGCAGAGTTCAGGGCTCTTAACAGGGAAAATGTTGCTAATGCCCCTGGTGGAGTGAAAAACTGCCATTTCCATTAATTTCCTAAAAACTATAAATGGTTTGGCTTTAGTCTAGCTCAGGGGTGGGCAAACTTTTTGACTCGCGGGGCACAATGGTTTCTAAAATTTGACAAAGGGGCCAGGACAGAATAGGAGAATGGTGTGTTTGTGTGAACTAATATAAATTAAATTAAAATGAACCTCGCAGGAAAAAAGGGTCCATTTTCGAAAACTATAGGAACTTCCCAGCTGCGCGTCTAACAGTTCTTCGAACTCTTTTCCTCAGTAAAGCCTCGCGCTTTCCCTCTCTCCGTTTTGATGAGGGACTGAGTCACCTGGCCCACTGCCATCGTCCTCTCGTTTATCAGCGGGAGCAAGGCGGCAAACATTCGCCTCAACTCCCTGCTAATAATTAGTTCGGCGGGCCGGATTAAAAAGCCCAATGGGCCGGATGTGGCCCATGGGCCGTAGTTTGCCCATGTCTGGTCTAGCTTAATTTGGGAAAAATGTAATTAAATGAACAGGTCCCACATTGTAAAGTTAAGTTGTAGGTGCAGATTATTTTCAATAGTTAAGTGAAAGGAAAAGTGTTCATCTGCACACATGATGAGCTTCTCACAATTGCAAAGGAAAATGTTTGTGAGACCATCTAGAAAATTGGCTGAAGTGAAAACAGAATCAAACATTTGAATGATCTTTTCCTTTTCTTTTGTAGGTTATAGCTCAGTATTACGCAGTCACAGGTGACCATCAGAAATCTGAAGAGGAAACCCTAGCCCTGTTTAAGAAGAAAGTCAGCAGCAATCCTAACTTTAGAGTTTTAAAAGAAAAGGTTAAACTTCTAAAATAATTTTTAGGGGTCATGATCTGATTTTGTATTTTGTCGATTTTATTACGGTAACAAATAGAAAACTTTTTGTTATATGGAAACAAAATATAGCTGTTTTTGATTGTAAATTCATTTTATTTCTTATAACATGGAAATTAAAGTTAAAAACATTTTGTAAAAAATAACTTCATTGAAATATTTCTGATGTTATTCGCTTTGCTCTGCAACGTCAGTGAATGCTGGCTTTCTAAGCTTTCAAAGGTGTAAGAAAATACTTTGAATCCATACATATATAAGTGCCCCTGAAAGCAATGAGTGTTCCTCCGGGGACAGCCCCCACGTCCTCTCTGAAAGCGCATCGCATCATGGTCCCCTGCTTCTTCCTGTCCTTTTTTCTGCTCTATGCTGGTTGAGCGTGCCATCCTTCGAAGGAACCTGCTTAGCGTGGCCCACATGGTAGTAAGGCCCGACTGGCACGGCGGCAAGAAGGAGAGCCTATCAGTGCTGCAGATGATCCAGGCCAGCCCCGCATTTCCGGGCTCCCGCACACAACTGAGGGAGGAGCCCCTGAAGTCTGCGTTGAGGCAAAGGTACTGTACTTCTCTATTACCCAGTTGTCAGGGGATTCTGCCACCCGCCCCTTCCCCCGTTCATCCTGTCCAGTCCTTTGGTCGTCACCCATAATATGACTGCCCGCTTGTTCCCGGCCTTTCGCTGTGCCTGTAAGGGGAGTGACTTGGGAGGCGGCCCTAATCTCCTTGCATTCTTTCCATTTCAACTTTAAAGAACGGAAACAAAACCCCCGAAGGGCCACGTTGGGAACATAAAGTTCAGTTGTTTCACTTGCACACTTCAGGATTCTTTCTGCAGGCTCAACCACCGCTTCTACAGTCCTACCAAGGCCGTGGGGTATCTTTTTAGAGCCGGAGAGGACGGGGCATGTGCAGGGCTTTTGGGGTCTGGATTGGGAAGGGGGTTCCGGCTGGTCTCGGGGGAGGGGAGGGGGGGTGTCTCCTCGAGGGCTGCAAAGTAAAACAACGTCCATATCCCAGGATTTTGGGATGTAGACGAAGGTGTCCTGTCTTGTGTTTTATTCTCTAGTATTGGATCTTAACGTAGTTCCACTTAAAGGTACACCTTATTCCTTCCCCCAAACTTATATAGGACAATATATTTTTATTTAACAATATGGATTGTTCACATGTCCTACTTCTTTAATGATGATAGACATATTGTATTTATGACATGTTATATATTAATTTAATGTATTTAATATTATACATGAACTTAGTTTCTAATAGATTTAATATGTTTGTACTGTATATAATTTAATGTATATTAATCTTAAATTGAAAATAAATATGGTTTATTTTGAATAAATATGTAACATGTTTATATATTATAGATCTATAATTTATGCAGAGAGATAAGATGGACAAGACAAGAGGACCTGTGACATGGCTGCTACAACAGCAGACCTAAGAAGAAGAGGAAGAGATACACGAAGCATACGAGGGAAATATGGGCGGACAGAAGAGCTGCATCCACCCTAATTGAGAACGGCCAGTTACTCAACACTTCAACATGGTGAAGAGAAAGCTGCATCACGACTGGAGGTAAACCGATTACACTGCTCCATCTGCTACTCCACAAGACCCAGCTGCACAACCAAACCCTGAAGCTGGATTGTCCTTACCGTCCACTTCATTACAGAGTACAGCTGCTGACATGATGAGGCATAAGATCACAGATAAAGGTACCTATAATCCACCCTCAAGACTCATCACCAAGGCTGAACAGAAACACGCGTCATCAGATAGCCTACTAGAAGATGCAAATAGAGCCCCTCACAACAATTCCTGCTAATACAATACAAAACTACAATTTAACCTACAAGTTCACCTGCTCAGATTGGCATTGCAACCGGAAAACTACAAGATCTGGAGCTATTGAAAATAACAATTAATTGCATGAGAGCAAATTTTTGCCTTTTCAAGGAGAGATTTTTGCCTTTTCAAGGCATCTTTTCCAGAAGGTAGGAGATGCACTTGCATTTCGCTCAAGTGCAATAAGAGTGGCCCGGAAGGTGACAGAATCGGGGTCAAGATCACCTTGGGCCTGGCACAAACTGAACAGTGCTCCCACTTCAGCTATTCCGTCTGTGCTCCAACCTGGTATAATAATGCCGTGCCCAATTTTTCACGCTTTTCTTCCTTGAGAAACACTAGTCCTTTGTCAAACAAAAAGAATGTAATGGCATATTTCTTATCAAGCCGTTGTATTGTTATATTCAGGCACAATCAGTATGCAGATTTTCCTTTCAAAATACTATTGTACGTCGTGGTTGATTTCACAATAAGCACCATAACTTGTCCAGAAGAAGCAAAATCAAGAATACTTACGCCTAAAGATAAAAAGAAGAAGGAGAAGAAGGAGAAAAGTGTTACCCCACGCTATTTATCACGTGAAACAGAGATGCTACCTCATTTCATTTTCCACAGGTAATTACACTGATGAATATCAAAGAGACACTTTCCCATTCTTTTGATAATCTTGGGTTTTTTTAAAAAAAAAGAAAATTCTTCTAGGCTCAAGCTGCTGATAAAAAAAGTAACTACCCTGGGATATATTAATAGTGTGTGAGTGTGGTAAAAATTCGAAACGTTTTTCAATATTATTACAGGGTACATTTGTGGTTTTTATTTTGTACTGTATTAATGATACTTCCCCAGGTTTGTTTATCATTTTATTTTACCATTTGGAATATACAATCATTACCTCTTCCATCCCTTTTGTTCCAGATCCCTGGAAACATCCGTCTTCTCTGGGCTGCACTCTCATCATTTTTCACACCGCAAGTGCCATGCCTCACCCACAAGGTCCGCCGCAGCACACACCAAAGTGACTCAGAGTCACACTCCGTACACGTTTACATGATTTGCATTCTTTAACGTTTTGTGTATGCGCAAGTATAAAGAGATGAGATGGGAAAAGAGGCAAACATTTAAAACATGGAGATCTGTGACAGATTTCAAAGGTTTGCGTCTCCCCACTTTTTCTTTTTTTGACAATCACATAGACTTACAGATGTAAGAATAACAAAGAACACGAAACCAAACTAACCCTAATATGAATTTGGAAAGGACCTACAATAAATAACACAAGCAATTAATACTTTCCATTGGGCTAAGATACGGAACCATTTATTAAGATTTTGGGGTAAAATCTATGCCAGATTTAAAGCAACACAGGAGTAAAGGACGCATAAGTGTACATCGCACACGGGCGGGAGTAGGATCGAGAGCGATCCTGGCGTCGCCTCCAATTTTAGGTTTCTTTATTTGAGTTATTAAAAGGCGACATGAGTACTATTTAACATGGCAGTTCAGGCTGCTTCCGTATCAAGAAGCATGTTTTTTCTTTTAACCAAGGTCAGGTCTTTCGTAGGAGTAACTATACAATAGAAAGCGTATTTTGATAATCCTCGGATGCACTCACAACTTTCACAAAAGGTATAAGCCTAAAGGGAAAAGAGTAACATCCATAAATGTGTCACTCATGGAACATTAGTTAGAATCCATATTTATATATGGATATATAGAATCCATATATCCCCCTCCCCCATTAAGGAACACTTTTTGCTTAATCCGAATTAGTCAGCGGATTGTGTTTTCAGTAGGTCAAAAAGCCCCTTTGCCAAGGTAGAGGCGTTTTCTCTCCCAAATTCAGGGAAATACGCATTTTTGGGGTGCTTGAATTTCAAAGAAACATTTGGCTCCCGTCATCAGGTAATTCCTTTTTCAGGGCGAACACGTTAAGGAGCCATTCTGACGTGCCTTGCTTTCCCTTTTTAGTTTACGCTCAAGTAGAGACTATTCTTCACTTGTCACTTTGACTACAGTGTTTATTATGGCAACAGCAAGAGAGGGGACTCGCAAACAAAACACACACACCAATATTTTCTCGCATTTGCGTTGTAAAAAATAGGACTGTAGATGGCTAAGGGAAGATGAGGATTAAACCTGCAACAGACTCCATTGACAGCCGGCTCCAAGGTTATTTACCCTTGGTTATTTAATCTTTGCTTCCATTCAGTTCAGTTTTTAATTAACAGAATGGAAAGGGACCTGGGAGGTCTTCTAGTCCAATCCCCTTCTCTAGCAGAAACCCTATAATATTTCAGAACAGAAACCATGCCATCATGAGGTCCAAGCAGATATAGATGCCCCCCCAATTTTTAAAAAGTCATTTAAAAATTATTATTCTGTATCTTTATTATTAAAAGCTTTATTAATATTAATAGCGAAACGGGAGACTTAGGAATCGCAACACAGGCACAGAAGAAAGAATCCTGCTTCGAAAGCCTTCAAACTGAGTTAAAAAGGTCTAAGTTTCTTCCTTTTCTAGCGAAGGCTGTTGAGACAGTGGTGGCACGTCAGCTTCCCAGGCATCTGGATGATACGCTATATCTGGATCCTCTCCAATCAGGCTTCAGGCCTGG
>JAEANM010012136.1:0-14949 GCA_017656035.1 Myanophis thanlyinensis | reverse complement strand
TCGGCTGGAGGCTGATGGTGGCAACAGGCGGTCCCGTAAGTACCCGGGTCCTAAGCCATGGAGCGCTTTAAAGGTAAGCATCAACACCTTGAATCGTACCCGAAAGGCCACAGGAAGCTAGTGCAGCTCATGCAGGAGAGGTGTAATATGGGAGCTCCAAGGAGCTCCCACGATTACCCGTGGGGGCACATTCTGTACTAACTGCAGCCTCCGGATGCTCTTCAAGGGAAGCCCCATGTAGAGAGCATTGGTGTTGTCAAGATGGGAGGTCACAAGGGCAGAAGTGATGTATGGAGAGCGCCCCGATCCAGAAAGGGCCGCAACTGGAAGATCCTTCGGACCTGATAAAATGCCCCCCTGGAGACGGCTATGATCTGATCTTCTAATAACAGCTGTACATCCAGGAGGACACCCAAATTGTGAGCCCTCCCATGGGGTCAAGTATCTCTCTCCCCATGGCCAGCGATGGAACAAGCTGGCTGTATCTGGGCTCAGAAAACCACAGCCACTCGGTTTTGGTTGGGTTGAGCTGGAGCCTGTTTCGACCCATCCAACTCCGCACAGCCTCCAGGAACCAGTTAATCACTTCGACGGCTTCATTGGGGTGGCCTGGGGTGGAGATGAACAGCTTAGTATCATCAGCGTACTGATGGAAATCCACCCCGAAGCCGTGGATGATCTCACCCAGCGGCTTTACATAAATGTTGAACAGTAGGGGTGAGAGCACCGACCCCTGAGGCACCCCACATATCAAGGGCCATGGGGCCAACCTCTGCCCCCCTGCCAACACAAATTGTGAATGATCAGAGAGGAAGGAGGAGAACCACTGTAATACGGTGCCTCCCACTCCCAACCCCTGCAATCGCTGCAACATGATACTGTGGTCAACAGTATCAAAAGCCGCCAAGAGGTCTAATAGGACCAGGACAGAGGGATAACCCCTGTCCCGTGTCTTCCAGATATCATCCACCAACACAACCAAAGCCTGTACCCAGGCCTGAAACCCGATTGGAAAGGATCAAGATACATTGCTTCATCCAGGTGCTGAGGAAGCTGTCATGCCACCAGACTCTCAAGAACCTTTGCCATAAATCGAACTGGTAATTAGACCAACCGATAATTAGATAGCAATGCTGGATCCAGGGACAGCTTCTTGAGGAGAATTCTCACCACCACCTCTTTCAAGGCAGAGGGCAAGAACCCTTCTCTCAAAGAAGCATTAATAATCTCCTGGAACCAACTTTGTGTAACCTCCCGGGTGGCCAACACCAGCCAGAAGGGGCATGCATCTAATAAACATGTGGTGGCATTAAGGCTGCCCAGCAACCTGTCCACTTCTTCCAGGGTCACAGGGTCAAACTAATCTCCAACACTGAACACTCCAGTAAAAGAATAATCAGGGAAGCCATCAAAATAGAGAAACACCCCCATAACTTGAACAAACGGGATGATACCTCCTGCCTACCAAACATCTGGAAACTAGCCTTCACCAACAAATGAGTCCCAGCCACAAAAAACAACACTGGACCCAAAACAACACAGGACACCACCACCAATCCCCCTCTGCAGACCCAGTCTCAAACCCATCCTATAAATGAAGGACAACTACCATCCAGAAAACAGACCGTGGCTGCTTCACCAGCTGTCACACTCCCCAACCCCAAAGCCAAACAATCTGACACATGGCAAGAACACAGATCCAGACCTCAAACTCGAAGCCAGACCAAAACCCAGAATGCTACATCACAGCAACCCACTCAGGACATCACATCAGAAAACTCAGGAAATCCCACCACAAGAACTCAAGAATCTGCAACACAGCAAACGACTCAGAAAATCACAGCACAAGACCAAAGACACCAGCAATAAAACTCACAAGTTCATCACACAACACATTACCCAAGCTGTTACAATACAGGAGCCTAATGGAAAAGAGATCAAGACACAAATGACCCAGAAGATTACAATAACGACCCAGAAGATTACAATGCAGGACCAAGGACACCACAACAAAAGAACTTGCAAGGCCATCACACAGCCCATTATACCAACATTAACTCCATCAATTAATCAAGAGACAGCAGTGCAGCCAATCAGCCCAGCACACCATGCCCTCCCACCAGTATTTTATAGAGAGACAGCAGCTCCGGTCTTAAAGTTGCCAAGGTTGGCGATCCCTGTTCTAGAAGATTATTTTCCAAACAATTTCTGATGTTTGAGATGTGGCATTCCAGATGAAATAGGCCTGATAGTCTACATATGGGATGTTAACAATTAACAGTGTCCATTTTGGAAAAATTACCTTTCAGAAAACAACTGGAAAACCTCTGGCTCAACTGGATTGGCATGGTCTGGGGAGAAACAACATTGTTCTGTTCTGACAGATGCAACTTTTGCACATGCCTAGCAGTTGGTTCATAAATGTGTAAAGCATGCTCTTGGTGGTCACCTTATGAAAATATTCACAATAATCCTTCATGGTTCAAAATAGCAATAGCAACTTGGACTTACATACTGCTTCACAGTGCTTTTACAGCCCCCTCTAAGCGGTTTATTTATTTGAATTTATATACCACCCCCTCTCCCAAGGGACTCGGGGCAGTGTACAGCAAATAAAAACACACATAAGAATCTAAAAAGCCGATTAAAATAATTAGATAAGCTGATAATTTAAAAATATTACAATTAAAAGTGAATTAAGTTAAAATATAAAATTTAAAATTACACTAACATATTAAAATAACGCTGAGGTATCAGGCCAGGCCGGCAAGCTGGAAGAGATGGATTTTCAACGCACGTCAGAAAGCTCGGAGGTCAGTAATGGTCCGAATCTCAGGGGGGAGTTTGTTCCATAAGGAGGGCGCAGTTTACAGAGTCAGCCTATTGCCCCCCCAACTATCTGGGTCCTCGTTTTACCGACCTCGGAAGGATGGAAGGCTGAGTCAACCTTGAACCAGTCAGGATCAAAGGAACTAAACTCCTGGCAATGTGAGCAGAGTTAGCCTGCAATACTGCATTTCTAACTACTGCGCCACCACGGCTCATACTGTGGATGTTGATGGACTTCTGGCACAGGTATGGCAAAATGAAGCTGACTCTGTGAAGAGCCAATGACTGTGGCAAAGATTGACGAACCGGTGAGTAGACTGATTTCTTTGAACCTCTCTGGATAAGGAGAGGACAGGAGATGCCCATATGTGGTTTGGGTGGTTGGTCCTTGGAAGGAGATTGCGTGACAGCAGTTTTCCATGCTTTTGAGTGCCAGGAAATGATAGGACTAATCATCTTGCTTGCAACTATGTCACACCCTTTTAAAAAAACATGAGCAAACCTCACTTTTGAATCATTAGAAATAGATATTAAACATCTTATAGCTATTAGAGAACTTCATAACAAGAAGTTTGAAAAGTCCTTATTGGATACATTTATCAACTCTGAACAAAAGAAAATAAAGGATTTGAAGGATTTGAAATAAACAGCAAAAAAACTAGATAAGATTTTGATCTAAAAAGTTATAAATGGATTAAGGGTGCAGATAAATTTGGAATATTAACTTTTAGTAGAAGAGTTTGGAATTAACTATAAAACATAAATAGCTTCTTATGGGAAATAAACTTATTTTGGCCATTCTGGCTATAAATAAGTTCTTTGTCATAACAAAGCTAAGTGATGATTTTAGAAACTGAACATTAGAGGAAACTAATAATTGTAAGTAGAGGGAAAAATACAAGAATGTTCTTGATGTTGGTTAATACTGAGACTTATAAAAATGATATAAAATATTTTAGGACCACAAATATTAAAGGAGAATATTTGAATTTTACATACATAATATACATTTATGATCCTTGGGAGAAATACAAATGTTTTAAATATCCATAGTCAGTATTTCAGGCCAAAATGATATTTGTAGAGTTAAAAAAATAACATTTCTTTGAAAAAAAAATCTAATAGAATTAAAAAGGATAGTGACTAGATTTATTCCCTCAAACCCACCCAGTGAAGGCATTCAGCCTGTGATAGTGGCTCAGCTCTAGAACAAACTTCCATTCCTATTTTGTAGATTATCTCTTGTTTTGGAAATGAGTTAGGTCATCTATGAACATATGCAAGCAGTGACATATGAGAGCAGACAGCAAGTTGCAACTCTTGCTGTACTAACATGACGTAATGTGCTAAGTATAGTCTTAATTTTCTTCCAACGCTCAATTTGTGGTTGACGCCTATGAATCAAACTTTTATTTATGGGCCTAAAATAATTACTGATGTGTTGTGACTTTTTGGTACATTTGGAATATCATATTTTCTGAATGATTTATGTTAATTTATTTTTTTATCATGGATGTTTTATATGTCTGTAATGAGGTGAACACCAGGTTCCCGAGTATGCAATTAAATGAACAAATAAGAAAATAAATCATTACAATTGTTTCCCACCCATATTAATTGCTTCTTCTTTTTGCTGGTACTCCAAACCATTTAAGGAAAAGATTTGGTGGAAATAAATGTTTCACTAACTTTCACTAACACACACACATACACACATCAGTATATCAAACTGGCTCTCCTTTATCAATCTTATTTATGGCTAAATGCAAAGTTGGTCTAAATTGTCAATCTATCTGCCTCGTTCCACAATTCTTCAGTTGTGAACGCTTGCCTTCCGGAATGATCCCATACTACACCACCATTGGTCTTAACTCCTTTGCCTTCAACAAAACCTTTGAGGTTTTCCTAGGGCGTTAAACCAAGATTATTGGAACTCCAAATTAGAGATGATGTAAATGTGAGATTCTGGCTGCCTACTTATATCTGTTTGGATTTGAAATGAAAATCTTTATCCTGTTTTGGTTCATTTCCTGTCATCTAATCTTGTACGCAGTGTTTGAGTTGGATGGACATATCATTAAAGAAACAAAACAAACAAATGAAGCTGAACAGCATCAGCTGTGAAAACTCCCAGAATTTGTCTGACCTTTTCCCTTATCTAGTACCCATAAAAGCATTTCTAGGCCAGGGGATGAATAAAACGATCAACCCTTACATGTGATGATTCTTTGATTCTATGACAAGCTTACATTATTTATCTAGGAAATATAAGCTGAGACAAGAGTAAACACAGTAAGCATTGTGTAAATGTTGCATCCGCTACTGGAAACAAAGCTAGTGATTTCACTGACAACGTATCTGCCATTCACCAAGCTGTTTAAAGGCCTTCCTGAATGCCCTTAGAATGCAAAGCAAAGATGGGTGAGCCACATTACTGAATCTATTGTGCTGTCTGGTTTTGCCACAAAACACGAAATAGCTGCTGCCAAGGTAGGGCAATGTGTAGCCTGCAAATGATCCACCAAGCAGACAATTGATGTTTAGCTTTTGCAGTATGGATTCCAGAGATATTGCAAATACGCAGTGGATAAATAACCAAATCCTCAAACTGGATCCTATCACCAAAGTTTGATCCTCAAGGTAAATTTGCCATTTTTCTCAGACAACGAAAAGTTCTTTCTTAGGAAACAGATATTGGATGGTGGATTCTTGGCTTTGCAATTACACATTTCAAGAGGGTCTTGGAACTGAAGTGCAGTTTCCCAGCCTTGACAACTATAAAGATGTATGGATTTCAACTCTCTTAATTCCCCAACCAGCATTCTTTCCTTTTGCTCTGCATGGCACAGACCCCACCCCACTGCAGGTTTTGCATCCAATACTGGATGCTCCATCTCAAGAAGATTCATAGAACCTGGAATGGGTGCAAAACAATGACAATAGAGAATAACAGGATTGTAGGAAACCTTGGAGGTCTTCTAATTCAATGCCTGGCTCAAGCAAGAGACCTTGCCTAAACCATTCCGGACAAATGGCTATCCAGTCTCTTCTTCAAAAACGTTCAGTGTTGGAGCACCCCTAACTTCTGGAGGCAAACCATTCCACTGATTAAGTGTTCTCTCTGACATGAAATTTCTCCTGTCATGTGGTTTAGAGAAGTGCAGCTTAGCATTGTTGAATTTGCACACTTTTTGCCAAACTGAAGTGGTCCAAGGCAAAGCAGAAGGCTGGGCTAGATAAAACTCAAGCAACTGTGGCAGGCAATGACCTTCCTGAAACTCCCTTCTGGTGTTAACAAGAATATGCTTTTTACACCATGTCTTTATAGCATGAGATTACCAGGCATCCAGCACACACCATGGTATCCTTAACTGTTAAGCCCCAATAGGATGGATTGCAGCAGATAGCATAATCTGTGGGAATGAGGAGATAGGCTTGCTACAGAACTGATGCCAGCTGTCCATTTGCTGTACCAGAGTGATGGTGTCAGTAGGCTCAAGAGCATTAAGCCAAAAGTTCACATTTATTTATTTATTTATTCAAATTTTTAAACCATCTCTCTCCCGAGAAGGGACTCGGGGTGTGTACAATCATCTAAAAAAACAAGGCAATGAATCAACAACAATTAAAAAACAGATTAAAAATAAAATTAAGTGGTTGATTAAAACTATACTTTTACTTCCTGCCTTGTAAAATGGAAGGATGATTTTTTGTCTTCTTCTTCTTCTTTCTAAAAGAGCATAATGTAGGTGTGGAAAATCTTTGGTTCTTCACTTACTGCTGAACCGCCTCACCATTGGCTACACACATGGGGATGGCTGGGAACTGAAGTTCAACAGCATCTGAAAGGCCACATGTCCCTCATATTTCATGCAATGGTCAAGTAGATAGCCTATCTAGCTTTACTATCTTTTCTTTCAAGGCATCAAACTACGGCAAAGCTAAATGGCAGATCTATATAGCTAGCACAGCATAGAAGTGAAGGTTCCAGAATTGGAACAAGGTGCAGATTCAAGTCTCCATTGGATACGGACTGGGTGATTTTGGTTAGTGTCATCCCTATGAGATAGAGAAGCAAAAATAAAATCTACAGGACTAGAATGATACTATAGCAGTAGGCTATAATAATAGCATCTTTTAAGTTTGATTGTACTATTCTCTCTTCTATATCCATCAAATCAGGGAAAAGCCAACCTTAGCATCTTCCTCATATTGTCTCTCTGTTCCCAGGACCCAAGCAATGCTTTTGTCCTTTCTTTGCTTATATAAGTTTCTGAATACTTCTGAAATTTTAATGCCACTTCTCTGGCTCTCAACAGCAGCTTCTCTTTCTGCAGCCAAATCATTCTGTCAAATAAATTATTGCTAAGATAAAATTAGGGGAGAGACCCTAACCATTAGGTCGAACTCTTAGAAGAAAGACAAGCATTGATGCAGTAAAAAAATACACTGATATTAGCTAAATGTTTATAGAGATTCTTAGTTACCCAGGTCATGGTTGTCTGGAAGGTGCTTTTTCAAAAGGCAACTGGACTTCCTTTGTTTTTCCTTGAAGATATTTTGTTTCTCATCCAAGAAGCTTCATCAGTTCTGGCAGGAATGGTTGTGGGGGGATGGATTATTTTTGATAGTAATTCATCCCCCCACCGTCTTGCCAGATCTGATCTTATTTGATTGACTGATTGGGATTAACAAGACTAACAACTTAAGCATCTATGTCTCTGGATCATCTAAGGCATGGGTGTCAAACTCACTGTGTCATGTTGCCGTCACATGACATATCACAATGTTTTTGTCCCTTTGCAGAGCTGGGGTGGGCGTGGCCTGCACACGATGCATCCGGCCCATGGGCTGCCAGTTTGACATCCCTAGATTCTAAGGTTACTGCTCTTATTATTTCTTTGTATATTGTGTGAATTCTAATATTTGCTTCTGGTGATACATTTTTGTTAGCATCTGGCCAGAGGGACATAAAGCAGTAGGCTGCATGGTTCAGAGCTGTGCTTTTTGAAAGATAGAGTAATGCAATGTCAAAGCTGCCAAGGAGCAGAGAATTGGAACTGGGAGAGAAAAGAAGAAATGAAGATTCGTCAAAAACAAGAATATAGGCCTGTTTTGCATTAAGTAATAGTATGGCAAATATACCACACTAGGTCTTTCATTGCTCACTGTCTTCAGCAATCAGATGGAGACCTGTGGGTTCCAAAACCAACATTCATTATTTGGAAATACAGCTTTTTTTGTCCCTTCAAATCAGTCTTGACTCCTAGTGACAATATTGGCAGGTTCATGCAATTTTCTTGGCAAAATATTGGAAGTAGTTTGCCCATGTTTGCTTGCTCAAGCTGAGAGAGTATGACTGATCCAAGATCACACAGCTGACTACAACAAAAGGTCTCCTTGATTCTATCCTGGTCCTTTAACCATTACACCAAACTGATTCTCCTGGCATTGATATCTCCCTATTGGGTGTCTCCCTAGAGACACTTCTTCCATTTAATTGATGCAAATCATGGACAGAATCTATGGTTTGCAATGCCTAGAAATTACTTGTATCCAAAATTTGGGCAATGTGGTAAGCCACATGCTGCAGTACATACATGGGCAATAGTTCAGCACATTCAAAACCCAATTATCCAATGGTTGGCATAATTGCAACCTTTGGCGCCTCGGTGGTGTAGTGGTTAGAGTGCAGTGCTGCAGTACTTCTGCTGTCTGCTGATTCAAATCCCACCAGGCTCAAGATTGACTCAGCCTTCCATCCTTCTGAGGTGGGTAAAATGAGGACCCAGATTGTTGGGGGCAATGTACTGACTCTGTAAACCACTTAGAGAGGACTGGAAAGCACTATAAAGCAGTATATAAATCTAAGTGCTATTGCTATTATCACCAATTGGAACCTCCTCATTGGTTTAGCTTCATATTGACTGGCCCTAGTTATCTAGTATTTTTTGAGAACCACCTCCAAGAAAGTCTCAATGTCTCAACACACCCATTGACCTAAAAAACAAAACAAAGCAAAAAACAAACAAACAAACCCATGAATCCCCAACTTTAAAAATGCATGGGTAGGACCTAGCAGTTTTCAGGACAACTCCACTTAACCTTCAGCAACGTTACTGCTGTCCCACTTCGGATGCACAAAGATCTGTTCCACAGTTAGGATCTGCTCAGTTCCTTCATTCTTATAAATGTCATGGCCACCAGCCACCAGACGGAAATGCATTCTTCTATAGATAAAATGGAGTTGTGTCATGAATTTGGCATCTTTCCATAAATTTCGAAAACGTCACTTAGAAATATTGTCCAATAAGGAAGAGAAGTAACAAAGTACTTGAGGCGAAGAGGTTCAGTTTATGACAATTAATAGGAGTCACTTCCCACTTTCTACTTGGTAGTCCATAAACATGCCCACTAAACGTTTTTGAATGCACAGTGTCATTTTGGCTGAAGTGCTTTCAAAATTTCACCTAACTAAAACACATTACTTATAAAGATAGCTAAAAAGATATTTTGCAGCCAATCGTTTTTCTCTCAGCCTTACAAGGTAGTCCAGGCAAGCAGCACAACTAGGGGTATTAGCTCTATCATTATTGCAAGGTCCTTTCTGGAATGCTTCCCATGTTTTTCTCGCATCTGCCTCTTATTATTACCTAGTTCTTCACTCTGTCTCCCATGGTTGTTTCCACATACCATTTCATTTTCCCAGAGGCATTCAAGGCATAGCTCTTTTATTAATATTTTTATTTATTTATATTGGTGACCTGGAGAACTCAAGCAGCTGAATAAAATCAACCAATTACAGAAGTCATGTTTGCATAATGTCTTGTTTCATAGAATTTAACTTCCTTTATGGAAAAAAACACCCAGAAAAGCATTAGTGAACGTGAACAAAGTTAAGAGTTGTGAATAGAGGTTTTCAGGAAGAACTAGTCCATACAAAGTTTAATCTGACCTATAATGAAAGTAACAAAAATAGGTTGATTCCACTAGATGGAAATTATTGACTCTATGTGTGATGTAGGGATGTAAATGATCCATCCACCTGTAAACCGTGTCTGTGAAGAGAGTCTGAAAACATATTTTGGAAGAAGAAAAATCTTACATGCTCTTCCAGCCCAGTTTCATTTACAGCCACTCATTTAGTGATCATTTGAAGTCACAATGGCACTGAAAAAAAGTGACTTACAACCAGTTTTCAAACTTATGACCATTGCCGTATCCCCATGATCATGTGATCAAAACTTGAGTGCTTGGCAACTATCATGTATTTATGACAACTGAACTGTCCTGGGTTCATGTGATCACCATTTGTAACCTTCCCAGTAGGCTTGTGACAAGCAAAATCAATGGGCGAAGCCAGATTCACTTAATGACCGCATGGTTCATCTAACTCCATGATGGCGAACCTATTGCATGGGTGCCACAGGTGGCACGCAGAGCCATCTTTCTGGGCACACAAGCTGTTGGCCAACTTGTCTCCAGCTGAGCATGCACATGTGATTGTGCATGCACGCATGTGCGATTGCAGAGACCCAGCTGCTTTTCGGGCCTCCAGTGCATGCGCGCGTTTGCAGCTGGTCTTCGGAGCTCTCCTGCACGTGCACACGTGATTGCTCATGTGTGCATGAGTGCCTGTGCACAGTACATGTGCATTGCATGTGCAAAAGCTGCATGTATGTGCTGATGGTGCTGTTGCACATGCAACATATGTGGAGGAGTCACACGCAAGTGCAGATGGCACACACAAAACATGTATTTTTCAGCACTCGGTAAGTAAAAGGTTCCCCACCACTGACCTAACTACTGCAGCAATTCATTTAACAACTATGGCAATAAATATTGTAAAATGGGGTAAAACTCATGCCTTGTTTAGCACCAGAAATTTTGGGGCTTGATTGTGGTCGAAAGTTGAGGGCTACCCTTATAGCTTATATGACTGCCAATCTCCTTTAAATGAAATAGTTTCACTGAGGAATAGGGCTGGACTGGGAAGTGTGCTCTAACATTAATTATAAAGAAATGCAGAATAATTAGTGAAAAGAAAATGAACCCAACACAGAATTTTCTCATAAAATAGATATCAGCTTTATTATTTCCAGTCAAGATAACCAGAGCAAGATTTTATTTCAACTGAAAAACATTCCAGCAAATGAACCAAAACTTCTAATGCTACTCCTGCATTCTAAGTCCTTTCACCCTGTCTCCGTTCTTCGAAAATGCTAAAAGAATTGTATAGAAATCAGCCTTGTCCTTTTAAAATGGAACATGGAATCATGCACAGATAGATTTTGATCTGTAATGTCGACCAATCGGCAATTAAAAGTGTGGTGTGCTCATAAAATACCCAGTACTTACAAAAATCCAAAACCTATTTTTCCCTTTGGACTTATACCTTCCATTGAAGGTGAAAATGCTAATTATTTATAAGTTACAAGTATTACCAGTATTGTCAGTTATAAGAAAGTTGCTGTTTGGTAGCTGACAACCTTGTGACAGAGCAGACTCTCTCCTTCCTGCCCCTTATCCGAGGAAATTCAAGCATTGTACATCCAAATGTTTCCTTAGAAACATTACACACAAATAATAAGGGCACATTTTTGGTCCAGCAGATCATTGTGATTAGCAGTAACCATGATCACTTCACTCTAGTTGCCTTCCTAGTAGGTATTTCTTGTCAGCAAAATGCAAATACAAATATACAGACACACACACACAAATTTTGGTTTCTATGTTGCTTTAACTCCCATCCACTGATGTGAGTAAGCAATTCGTTTGGCAGCTGGTTTCTCATGAAAGGCAGCTTCCTACTTTGCTAGTGTTTTGTTTTGGGTTTTTTTAAAGGCACATTAGCAGCTTTCTTTATTCCTGGCATTGCAGTGTACCACTAAGGCTATGGATGTATCTGAAATCAAGCCACATGCTACCTCCTAATGCAGGATGTTAACACCAGTGCAGTCTAGGAAAACCAAGCTGGGGCCTGTTTAGTCATGAAGAATGGAGGCAAGTTGTAGCCTTCTGAAGGCCTAGACTGCAGGGGTTAGGAGAACTAAAAGGCACATCAAGCTCAGACATGGGGAAGTTCTAAGGAGACGCCACAAACTTGTTGCATTCCTTCTCTTTAATTTGCTGGGAAAGGACGGAACAGCTAGAAGACACAGTTTTCATTCTTCCACAGAATCATCAGTCGCTACCTGCAGCATGCTGGCAAAAGTTCCAAAGCTTGAGGTAAAACACGGGCCACAGCCTGTGCAAAAGGGCTAGGATTTCAGTCACACAACAATACTGCAGGCCAGCATTTATTATTTTAATTGCAGGTGGCTGCACTGAGCCTTTGAAAGCAGAGGCACCTGCCTGTGAGTGCAAAGACCTTTAAGACAGTTGAGAAAGCATTAGAATTATGGAGATTTCTCCTTCCAATGCTCAGTATTGTCAGAAGCCGCGTTTCCTATGTAACAGATTAGTCATTATCTTTGGCATCCAATTATTCTCTACACTATACATAGACAATGTATTCCTTAGGGCAAAGCCTCAAAGCACTACTTCCTATAATATTCACAACATACAAATTAGGGAAATGCTTGAGTTCACATCTGGCAGATGGCCATTTTATCTCTACAGCCATATGAACATCACCAGTACAGTTTGCCTCAGAGTGTGGAACTTTGATAATGTATCTGGTATTCTAAAGAGCAAACATACCAGCTTGTAATTATTTTTTTATCAAGAAAGCCCAAATAAACCGATATACCAATGTCCACTGTTTTTGATCTTATTGCAAAAGGCACAAGAGGGTTACAGGCAAATTTTGGGTTATGCAGCAAATTGGTTCCCCCACATTTCCTCCTGAAATGTACCCTCTTGTCCCTAGAAAGCAAGTTCAGAAGAATGGGAGTTTTGACAGGAGATGCATTATGGAGCTGCTTTGGTCTTTTCCTTGGACTGCTTTAGCTGAAGTGCCAGATCTGATGAGCATCTGCAGTGTTGCAGGGAGCCATGGATGGATGCTCACCTCTTGCAGACAAACACCAGTTGATTGCTACGTTCTTAAGCAGGTGATCCTACAAAAAAAAAAATGAAAACAAAAGGTACACTGTTGAGATGAAACATAATCAAAGACTCCACTGGCCAAGGTGGATAGGAATTCTGGGAGTAGAATTTTAATATCTTTTTTTTGTTGTTGTTTCTTGGAAGGAAATTCTAGAGGTTCTATTAAGCCAAGAAGATGCTCTACACCAGACAGTGTCAAACTGGTGGCCCATGGGCGGGACGAGTTATTCACTGGCCATGCCAACCCCAGCTCCGTGAAGGGGAAAAACATTGCAATATGTCATGTGACAGTCATGTGATGCCACCAGTTTGACACCGGTGCTCTACACAAAAGGGCACTCTGGCCATGCTTCTACCTGGAGGACCTTCTAGTGTAGCTCCCATTTAGTCAACCTATGCCCTACCCCTTTGAGAAAAGTGGTGCAATCAAAGCTAGTAACAGTCACATTTGCTGATGTAACATCACAACCTGGAGCACGTCAAACCACTTCCTGTGTAGTAGGTAGCAAAGGAAGGACAACTTTTCTCATCTGTAGGTGCAGGGGGGAAAGCAATTTTCTTATGTGCAGATATAGGTGGAAATATATCACTCCCACCTTCTGTACTGATACAATCACGATATCTGAAGATTGAATAAGACTTCCGCTTCTTAACCCTACGTGACATTATTTGAATTGCCAACGCTGGTTCACATCTGGAGGGCTTAGCCAAACAGCTTCTTTTGCGAAAATTTATCTTACTCTGAAAAATCTTTCTCTGAAAAATCTTTCCATTGACTTTGGACAAAGACAAGGAAAGAGGAGAGTCATAAGATTTCAGAATCATTTAAGTACATATGAACTATTTCCTTAAATAGTTTTGAAACTTCATTCAGTTCCCACAGCTACAAAATGAGAACTGAGTAGCTCTTCTGGTTGATTGCTACGTGGTGACTGATATGTCTCTCTCTCTCTCTCTCCACAATGATGTCATGCAGTGGTAAGAGTACAATTGGTTGGCCATTAACTCCAAGTAGGAACAAAGGATCTCTTTAAAACGTTTTTTTCAAAATTTTAATCCAGCTGCACTGCATACCTAGCATAATCAAAAATTGGCAAATAGATTCTTTTTGTTCAAATGATTTTTGCCATTTTGTTCAATGTTGCCTGACAGTGCAATGGGCAGTATATAAAGTACATTTTACTTTTACTTTTATCCAGCTTCTTTTTTTCTCAAAGAATACTGCCAAGAACCTAATTTTTTCTTTCTTTCCTTCCTCCTTCCCTTCCTTCCTCCCTCCCTCCCATATATCTTGTCATCTCTCAAACAGAACTCTGGGTGGCACACAAAAAAAATCTGAATATAAAATTTTTTTTACATTCAGGACAATTTTTTACATACAGGACAATTTTTTTAAAAAAGCAAACATTAAAAATGTACCATAATGAAAGCAACATTATTATTTAAACAGGCTAGGAAAGAGTATTTTCAATGGTTCAAGCAATGTAGCCATCTCAGTAAATTTCATTTCCCTCAGATTCTCAAGCCTTTTACTGGTTTCAAAGTTTTTATTCCAGTTTCCAAACTTTAACTCACAATTTACATGTTTCTTTTTCCAACGTTTTGACATTGTTACTAGTAATCGTATATATTACAATTTGGTTGTTAACAATAATCTGTCCAATAATAATAAACATATATCTTACAATTTTCTTACTAATGCTAATAATCATATATTTTACAATTCAGTTACTAATTACCTATCTAATAATACTAATCCTATCTCTTATAGTTTCCTTACTCATAATAGTAGTCATATATCTGTCTGATGCTCATGCCTTTTAATATAGCCATGTTTTGAAGGATTTCTGGAAGCTACCAAGGATCACCTTGGGGGGAAATGATGTTCCAGAGACTGGTGCCATTAAAGAAACAGCATATGGTCTTTGTAACAGAGACTGAACTCATCATCTTTGGCATCCAGTACTGTATTTCCTAAAGTTCTTATTATTTTATTTATTTATTTATCATATTTATATACTGCCCCATCTCCCTAAGGACTCGGGGCGGTTCACAGCAGATAAAAAGACA
>JAEANM010012135.1:0-14949 GCA_017656035.1 Myanophis thanlyinensis | reverse complement strand
TTGCTGTGAACCGCCCCGAGTCCTTTGGGAGAGGGTGCGGTATATAAATTTAATAAAATTCAAATTCAAATTCAAATTTCTCTGCTGAGCAACCGCAAAGACACAAATGGGGGTCCTTGTGCCATGCAAACATGGGACTTGTGTGTTAAAAGGTGTGCAACAGCAACCCTCTCTGTGGGCATTGTGTTTCCCTTGAAATATGACAAGCTTTTCACTGCACTCTTGTTGTGCTGCCTTTGAGCCAGTTTTGACGCTTTCCTCTGCCCTGGCCTCCCCCTCCCACTTGAGAGGGGAACTGACCCCAGGTCACCTGAAGCAAGACTAGAACTCCCAGTTCCCAGTCTGAGGCTTTAACCTGTGTAGCAAACTGGCTCTTGCCTGGGAAATAAAGGTAAATGTAAAAGTTTGCCCCATTCACTCATGTCTGGTTCCAGGGTGGTGCTGCTCCTCTCCATTTCTTGGCCGAGAGAGCCATCATTGTCCAAAGACATTTCCGTGGTCATTGGCCAGTATGGATGTACTCTTGAGGCCCATGGAATGCTGTTCCCTTCTGACAGAAATTGCACTTATTTATCTATTTGCACTTTCATGCTTTCAAACGGATAGGTGGACTGGAGCTGGGCAAGAATGGGAGCTCACCCCATCTCATGGTGCTTGGGTCTCAAACCCGTGCTGTCAGCTTTCCAGCTGACAAGCTCAGTGGCTTTAACCATTGAGCCATTGGGCCCCCATCACCTGGGAAATAGAGCAATATAAAAGCACAGTAAACAAGTTGTTAAACAAGGAGGGAGCAAACAAGCTTTCCATGGGTCCCAGAGAGAACTGGAGTACTGATGCTGTTGTGGTCCTCATTGCAAAAGAAATAAATAACAGGAAAACAATGCACCAAGAAAGAGCAGTTGGAATATGTTTGCATCGTCCAGGAGATGCAGATAAAACACTCCCCTCCCCCAATAAGCCCTGCAAAGCAGCTTAGGAAAGAGCCCTGGGCAAGGAAATGCAGAACTGGGCTGGATGGTGGAGTGGGGGGCATCAAGGCCTAAAAGTCTCCCTGCAGAGCTGATGTTTACCAGTTAACCAGGGCACGTCCTCAGGGCACCACTTGGAGAGGGAGTGGCAAACAGGTGAGTCTTTGCTGGTCACCTGGCTCTGGAGATTCCAGCTCCCACGTGAACTTGAACCCTTGAAGAGGCAACAGGCAAAGACATCTTGACTCCATCAACGCCAGCCCCCTCCAAGGACTCTTCCACCAAGGGCTAATTGGTCAGCTAAGGTATGTAGGAAGCAAAGGGGGGAGACACTTTATCCTGCCATCCACTGGGAGACAAACTCTGCATCCAGTGGAAGATCAAACCTAGCAAACAACTTTGTGTCCCAAAAGGGAACCGGAAGGTGGGTCATGGCAGACTTAATTCTCACTAACAGAGATGAAATGATAGAAGGGGTCGAAGTTACGAGAAATTTAAGGGACAGTGACCATGCGATATTGGAATTCAACATTATGCAAGCACAAGGAATAGAACAAAGCTAAAGTAGTCTTGGATTTTAAGGAAGCTGATTTCAACAAACTTAGAGAGTGCTTAGGAAGAATTCCATGAGAATCCTCAAGGAGAAAACAACCCAGGACACTTGGGAAACTTTGAAAAGTGTGATTATAAAAGTCCAGTCTAGCGCAATACCACTGAAAAATAAAAATAAGACATCCCAGAAGAAACCAGCTGATGAACAGGTGCAGGACTGGGTAAGGCTACTCTAGTGAAGAGAAGGACTAGGGGGTGACTTGATTGCATCTTCCAATATTTGAGGGACTTTCACAGACAGGAAGGGGACAACCTCCAAAACACCTGTGGCCAGGGGAAGAAGCAATGAATGGAAACTAACCAAGGAGAGAAGCAACCTGGAATTAAGGAGAAACTTCCTCGCAGTGAAGTCAATTAACCAGTGGAACAGAAGTTGCCTTCAGAAATTGCAGGTGGTCCAATACTGGAGGTTTTTAAGACTGGACAGACACCTGTCTAGAACGGTCTAGGCCTAGGGTCTCCCACTTGAGCAGAAGAGGGTTGGACTAGAAGCCCTCCCAACTCTTGTGGTCCTGTTGATCTATAAGGCCGTTAGCCCCAAAGTCTTTCAAAGGCTGATGGGCAGGGGCTTGGAGCCACCTCCTGGGTACCCGTCCCCTCTGCTCTGCTGATGTGGGGCTGCCTCCACACCTTCACTTCTTCCAGCCGATGAGCATTTCTGCTGGAGATCCAGAGGGAGTGCCAGGATCTCCAGTGGGCAGCAGAGTGACTGCCCTCTTCCCCAGGACAGTCTTCTCTGCCACTCCCCCCCCCATGCCTCCACCAGGCCCTTCAGCCTCACTCACCCTTTGTAGAGGGAACCATCCACCCACTTCCAGGTCCAGCCCGTTTCCTGGTCTTTCCGAAGTCCGACCCAGAACGATTCTGAATCCTGGGGACTCTGCAGGGTTTGAAGAGACAAAGTTCTGCTGGTGCATTCTAAGCGCAGGTCGGTGCTGCTCCGTTGAGACTGGGGGTGGGGTGGGGGCTGTCCCAACTGAGCCGAATCTTATGGAGGGAACACACCCATCCCCCCCTACCAGGCTCTCTGCTCCAACTTTGCTCACCTGGCTGAACACTTTGCCCACGGCCTGCCAGAGTTCTTGCCCCAACCAGGGCTCAGGGAGGACCAGCAGCCGCGAGGCCTTCTTGCACTCCAACTCGCTCTGCCACCAGTTCTTCCACTCGCTCGACGCCCATAGGCACCTCCAACGGAACAGCGTCCATCCGCGGGGACAGCACCCTAAGAGGGGAGGGGAGGCTTGGAGGGGGACCCGTCGGAACTGCGCCAGCGGCGTCCAAAAGGGGAGGGGTCAGCATCTCTCCAGGACCCGCCCCCCAGTCCATCCCCCTGCTTTGAGCTGCCGTAACCGGGGGAGGGAGGGGGGTGCCACCCGCATCTCCGGGGAGTCCCGTGAGAAGGAGGAGGCGTTTGCAACGTTTCCTTAAGTGGAAACTGGTCACGCTCAGGTTCCCCTGCTTGGGCCTGAGGAACCGATACCTTTGGGGACGGGGTGTATTCCATTTCAATTCAAATTAAAATCTTTATTGTCAGAGTAGAACAGGCGTACAATGAGATTGGCTGAGCCTCCCTCCTGCAAACTCCCAACCCAATACAACTCACAGTGAAAAACAGAAAATCCCTAACCCAGTGAACCCTACTTAGAAACACACTCGCCCTCTGTACCGTATGACTTTATTGCACATCGGGCCGCCCCGCAAGTCAATTGTACCATTGTTGTACAGTTATTTTACTTTCATTCAGAAGTCTCACAGACCCCGGATAAAAACTGTTCTTCAGCCTGTTTGTGCGGCTACCTATGTTCTGTATCTCCTTCCCGATGGCAGGAGAGTAAAGGAGAGCTGACCAGGAAATTGTCCCTGGTGTGACGGGCTCAGAACTCGGGGCGGCTCATCCCAGGAAGTTAGCAAATGTGGAGAAGCAAGCCCCCCACCACCACAAGTGGGATTTGCCCACCAGACCCCGCCTCCCGCTCAGGGAAGCCCCCAAGGTCCCCAACGATGCAGGCTGTTCCATTGGAAGAGGCAGGGAGAGGGGAGCCCCCAGACGGAGCCCAGAACCTACCAATCTGCCGGCAAGAGGTGGCCTGGGTGATATTGGCCTTCAGGCCCGTCCGCTCCCTCTGCAGGAGATCCAGGCTGTGGTTGGTGGAGTCCAGCAGGCGCTCCTGGTGCTGCAGCTGCCGCCGGGTCCGGTTCTCGGCTGCCCGGCTCTGCCAAAGGGTCCCCCTGGTGGAGTTGAGCTCCTGCTTGGTGGAGTTGAGCTCCTGCTCGGTCAGGCGCAGCAGGCGGCGGCTCTCTTCCAGCCCGGCTTGCAGGTGCTGGCTTCTTTCTGCCTGGACGTGGCTGGCGGCCGCGTGGTCGCGAGATGCTCGCTGGAGCTGCCGGGAGGCCTGCAAGTCTGGAGAGAAAGCGGCTGCGGATGAAGGTCTCTTCTCCGGGATTTCTGGGCTGCGAGGCGGGAGACGGCTGTCAAGTCGGCAGCCCTGCTTCTCCCGAGGGGTGGGGGTGGGGCGGCCTCGGTGGCGATGAGCAGGAGCTGGGGGTCCCCAGAGCAGGAGTCCTGCACAGGCGGAGGCTTCCCCACAGCCTTCCGTAGTGGGGAGGCCGAGCCGAGCGGTCCCCTCCCGCAAGTGCAGAGGGAGACACGACACCTCCAAAAGTCCCTTCTTCTCTCCCCCCCAAGAATCTGGGGGTCTTTCCCTTTGCTCCCCGAAGATTTCCCCCTGCAGGTTTGAGCACAAAGCAGCTGCTACTCACACTGGACGCCAAGCGCGATGTTGGTGGCCAGAAGGAAGAGGCACAGAGCCAGGGCTGCCAGCATTGGGCGGTTTCTCACTGGAAAGAAAAATCCAGATCCTTCTTAGTGAGATGCTGCCTCCCCCTCGGCAAAATTGTTTCTTCCATGATGTGGAATAGAGGAGGGATCACCTTGTGTCCTACTTTTCATTTTCATTCTGCTGCTATTAAAACAGTTGCTGTTGTTATCCAACAGCTGAGTAAAGCTGGAATAAGGTCCAGATTTTCCGACGTGCCTTAAAGACCTATTTCTTTCAACTGACCGGCCTGGCCTGACACCCTGGGGTATTTTAAATTGGATAATTTTTAATTAATTTAATTTTTAGTAGTAATTTTTAATAATAATTCAGCAAATTTAATGATTTTATATTGGTTTTAAATTTTGTTATGTACTTTTTTATCAGCTGTAAACCGCCCCAGTCCTTAGGGAGATGGGGCGGTATATAAATACGATTAATAATAATAATAATAATAATAGGGTGATATAAAAATAATAAAATAAATCTGCAAACTCTTCTCCAAAGTCTGCCCCCCTTTCTCTTTGCGTCCCCTTTCCCCCTTTTTCTGTTGCAAACTTTCTCCATTTCTCTCTGCTATCTCTGCACACACACACACCTAAATTGGACCAGCTTCAGAATAATGCCCAATTTGAACATGGCTATGTTTCCGCTGCCCAAATAGTCTTCTTGTCCTGTCCCAGCAGAACAATGCAAAGTGCTCACCTAAAAAAAGTTCACCTAGGAAGCGGGAGGTGAGAAATGGGAGATCTTCCTTCCCCATCAAGTGTGCCAGCTTGAGGATCTCAGCCTCCTCTTCACTATGGAACCCACAGCAGCTTCGCTTTACAAAGTCTTTTTCCTTATCTCACTTGCTCAAAACGTCCTGAGGAATCCTTCTGATTTCTGACCTTCGACCCCAAAATATCTCTGCCTTTCTATTATCTGGGTCCCTTTTTCTTTCTCTCTTTCTAGCCAACCCAATGATTTGGTACTCCAGTATTTGAGGGGCTGCCACAAGGAAGAGGGGGTCAATCTGTTTTCCAGAGTTCTAGAAAGGACGAGAAGCAATGAATGGAAACTAATAAAGGAGAGAAGCAACCTGGAACTAAGGAGAAACTGCCTAACAGTGAAGACAATTAACCAGTGGAACAGAAGTTGCCTTCAGAAGTTGTGGGTGCTCCATCACTGGAGGTTTTTAAGAAGAGACTGGACAGCCACCTCTCTGAAATGGTGCATAGTCTCCTGCTTAAACGTGGTTGGACTAGAAGACCTCCAAGGTCCCTTCCAGCTCTATTCTGATTGATTGATTGATGCTTGAATAAAGTTTGGCCGTTTCTCCTCAACATTGTGATCCTTTCTTTGGTGAAAAAAATTCCAGGAGTTTATTGAATTATATCTTTCTTTCAGCTTGTGTGTGAGATCTCTGTCTCTCCCTGTATATTTCTCTCTGTCCCCCTTACCCCCCCTCCTTTCCCCTGCTTTGCCTCTTTTAGTCCTTGCTGGTGTCTAAACATCCAGCTCCTTTTTCTCACTGAACTGAGTGTGTGGCTCTGCCTTGGAGAAAGGAACCAGCTGGGCACGTGCCAGTTGCAGCCTCCTTCCAGCTGTTCAGGCATAGGCAGGCTTCTGCCAGCCTGGGACCTTGGGGAGGGCACAGCTACTCACCTGGTCTCCAGCGGTGGCAAGCAGCGGCCCAGCATGGCAGTTCTGGGGTATTCTTAAGGGGGCCACACTCTGCCGCCTCTTTCTCCAGGCTGCGGGGCACCTGGAGGTTCTCATAGGTGAGCTCCCCCTCATTGGGCTCTGGAAGACAAAGGGGGTCAGGAAGGAGAGGATGGAGGGGAGCCCAGAAGGACCCTAACCAGGCTGACCCCTACCTTCCCCATGGCTTTTCTCCAGAGGGCTTCTTGCAAACCGCAGGTCAGCATAGGTGATGCCTCCAGCCATCAGGCTGTGCCCAGGGCAGCCCTGGAGCAACAGAGAAAAAGAAACGGCAGCCAACTGGCAGAGTCTACTACTCAATGCTCTCCTAGGGCGGCAGAAAGCAGAAGTAGCTCTGGTGGGTGGGGAGCAGCCGGCCAAGCTCAGCCCCAAATTTCCACAACTCTGGCCCTGTGAGGCATCCCAAAGCTCTGTCTCCAGGGACTGAACTGGCTGCCTCTGCGGACTTTCCTGGCCCAGCGAGACACGAGCACTCCGTTTCCCCCCCAGTGAATGGCACACCTTTGCTGCCTTGAGGGCAGGTGAGCCAGAGGTTCTGGGAGGGAAATCGCCTGGTTCTGCAGCACCATCATCAGCTCTTAGTGACCCTCCTTCTCCTCTTTTTCTTTACTTCCATCTCTCCCATCCTCAGAACCCTCTCTGGAGAGCTGGGTCTTTGCAAAAGGGGTCTCAACTGTGGCAATATAAGCCTGAATATTTGTGCCTCAAAGTGGAACCTGGGATTGATTTGTTCCAGGATCCATTTATTTCTTTGCTGTCCACCATATTCTCTGAAATCTTCTCCAACACCGAAGTTGAAAGGCACCCATGCTTCTCCTCTCCTGCTTCTGCAAAGTCCAGCTTGTGCTTCCATAGAGGGTCCCAGGGAATAGCATGATTTGCACAGTTCTGATCTTTGGACTGAGCCGATCCAGGTGTTTCCCAAGCACCTTCTTGCCAGGCCTTCATGATGTTTGTAGGCAGAGACAATCACGGTAGCTGAGTATCTTCTCCAAGTCCTTCAGGCTTTTCCCACCAAGTTCTCATTGGCAGCATACAGTATTATTTGGCTGCTGCTTCCTTTATTGCCGATAGAGTTGATCCTAGGAAACGGTCACAATCACCCCTGCAAGTTCTTCACGGTCAGTGCTAATGCTGTTGTTGTATGTTGTGTCTTGGTCCCATTTTTACTCTGCTCCGGGCAGAGTTTGCAGATCACTGGATGGTTTCAGCCTCCAAATAACAGCCTAGTGCAAGTTATCGATCTCTATTGCTCCAGTTTTAAATCATGCTAATCTTGCTCCAGTCCAGCTCCCCTCAATCTCCGCTCTGCACCTGGGCTGAATAAATTAGGGGGGAGTATTCAGCCTTGTCTTTCCTGCTCTCTTAAAAGGAAGGCATCCTCAGGGGGTCCCCCACAAAGAAGGAACCCCCCTTCTTACCCCCCCCCATCAACCTCAGAAAGACACCTCGAACTGGAAACCAGCAGTGTGGCTCGGACTACAGAAACAATCAGCATTCCTTGCCCTGCCGTCCAGTGTGATGAAACCTGCTTGGTGTTAATTACAGAAGAAAAAGGAAGCTGATCTGGCAAAAGAGGATGTGGCCCTCCTGGGGGCCATCTTGTGATTTCAGAAGCCCCAGCTCAGCATTTTCTCAAAGGGAAATTACCGCAAAAAGAGAAGAAAGGCAAGAAGACCAAGTTCTTTTGGAGAAGATTGCCAGGGGTGGTGGTGGTGGAGTTCCAGGGAATGGTCCACAGTTGCCAGGACCTCTTGAGCTGACAGGGAAGGCAAAGCCCCCATCAGCTCCAGGGCAAAAGCAGCAAGAAGGCCCGGCAGCCATTCGGGAAGAGGTTCTGCAGCAGGGATGATGGACTGGGGAGGGGGGTTCTGCCTTGTCCACAGAGCCCCACTTTCACAAGACCCTCATCCAGTTATCTGCAGGAAAGTCTCCTAAAGCCTCCTGGATGACATTGGCCAGCCCAGCCTCTGCCTGGCCCAGTGCTACCTTGATCCACTGACCGTTCCCGCTGGACTTGGCTTCCAGGCTTTGTCACCGTAGTGTTGGTGCCATGCTGGCTTCCTACCATTAAAGACTAAGAGGGGGAGGAAGCATGGGGAAATGGTGGACAATAAAATTGTATTAGTTGTGCTGGTAAAGAGGGAGGGGGAAGCTTGATGAAGACCAGAAGAGCTTGGAAGCCGTGTGTACCAGCATTCAAGGTCAGGCACCCTGAGAAAGTAGACAGACCATCCTAAACATCTCAGAGTTCTCAAAACATCTGGGTGAAGCTTCATTGGCTAAAGGAGACCTGATCATGGGATGGGGGGGGGTAGGACTGGGTTGAGGGGAACCATTTTTGTATTCTTTTAGCACAGGAAGTATCTTTTACTAAAGGAATCCATCACTTCAACCAATTGGGAGTCAAGGGTCTTTCTTTCCTAAGGGATTGGAGTGGGGCAAGCCTAATACCTTCACCCTCTTGGCAGTGTTCCTCCACCTCTGAAAATGCTTCCATTTGTTACAGTTCCTCTCAAACTGCGGCGCCCATGGCTTCCTGGTGAGGTGAAGTCCAAGCCTTCCAATACCCGGAGGGGCTGCTACAAGGAAGAGGCAGCATCTTATTTACCAAAGCACCTGAGGGCAGGACAAGAAGCAATGGATGGGAAATAACCAAGGAAAAAAGCAACCTAGAACTATGGAGAAATTTCCTGACAGTGAGAAAAATTAACTAAATTGCGATTGGAAATTGTGGGTGCTCCAAAACTGAAGGCTTTTAAGAAGAGACTGGACAGCCATCTTTCATAAATAGGTCTCCTATGAGAGCAGGGGGTTGGACTAGGCGACCTCCAAAGCCCCTTCCAGCTCTTATTACTGTTACATCCCTGGAGCAGCTCCAGAAGTGCAAATAGTGCTGCAGTGGAATCACTGGCCAGGATAGCCATGTTCTGCTCACAAAAGCTTCTCCAGCTAGCCTTTAATTTTGGCCATCCCACTCGCAGGGCTGCTGTGGATGTGGTACCAAAGAGCAGTCGCTCTGCAAGCTGCACAGCAGGATGCTGGGTTGCCATGGAGATGGGTGCGTTGCTGTGGTTACAGTAACAGAGACTGTCATCCTGCCTAAGGATGCCCTGCAGAAGCCCCCAAGCTCAGCACCAGGACTGGCCGCTGTCCAGGCAAAGGGATCTTCGTAGCCAGCGACAGGCAGGAACGCAGGGTGCGTGTGTGTGAATGGAAGAGTGAGCAGGGGCTGCTTCAGGCCAGTCCTTCCTTGCAAGCAGGGTGGCATTAGCAGAATTTCCCCCCCCCCCCACTCCACAGCCTCTGCTCTCAGCCCCCGTCCTCCCATGGAGCTGTGTTCAGGGCACAAAGACCCTGCCACCCTTCATGGTGGCCCCACACATGTAGAGGAAGGTCAGGCCGGTGCAGAAGAGCCTTCCTTGCAGGAGCAGTCTACCAAGGAATGGACCGGTGGAGGACAACTGAAGAACCAGGAAGGAGTCCCGGGCACCATCCTGAGGGAGGAAGGGCCACCCTGAGTTGGAGAGACAAAGAGCTGAGCCAGGAGAGCCTTTGCCTCTTCAGGAAAAATGTCCGTTTTGAGTCTGCACTGCAAGTCTGTCTACTCGTATGCGCACCTGGGAAAGGAACGGAGAGAGATCAGAAAGCTCGGTTGCCTTTGGTGGTTGTTGAGATGCCAGGGTGCTGACCCTGGAGCTGACCGCTTTTTGGCTGGGCCAAGGGAGGGTCCTGGAAATGCTGGCCGTGGAAGGAGGGGAAAAGTTGAGAAGGAGGCCATGCCTGTGGGCAGGCAGGAGGAAGATGGAGAGGAGGCAGAGGGGGAAGACGTTTTGGTCGAAACAGCCAGTATTGCCCTTTGTCTTTGGGGCCTGTTAGCCCATTAATGGCCTGGGTTGCCCCTTGCACTTCCCTTCCTGTTCCCTGCTAAGGCCAGGACTTCGATGCTTCTCCCAGCGACTCTGCCTGCAGATCTGCTGATGCACGAACATGCTCAGGCCATGAACATCTAGATGACCTTTTAGGAGAGTCTGCTGGGAGGAATTACTCAAGAATAACCTCCCCACCCCCAGATACAGACCAAGAGAATGACAGAAAACAGGGACCCAACGTACCTTCTACCACCCAACCTGCCCAATCTTCTCCCACTCCCCCACAGCCTCCCAACACCAGAAACCAACACAAAACAGAGCAGGGTGTGGCAAGAGTACAATTTATGCAACAATCACAAACATTTCCTCATATGAACCTGGTTTTAGACCCTCAACCACAAGTCAACCGAAAGAGTGGCGATGCTGTTTGAATCCTTAAAACGCTTGCTGTCAATTCCATGGCGTCCCCCCAGCACGGCGTCCTTCTTGCCTACAGCCCCCTCCCAAATTGACCAAGCAGGTGACCGACTGCATCCCTTTGCTGGGGGCTGCCCCAGGGACCCCACACCACCCTTCTTCTCAGCAGCGTGGGACTGAGCGGAGGCCACTTCCCCTTTCGGCCTTAAAGCAACAGACGCCGGAAAGCCACAGTGGCCCACGGTGCAAGTTGCTCAGAAGGGTCGCAGTTGTGTTAGCCCAGGGGCTGAAGCCCTGGAACAAGAACTCTGGGCCTGCCACATGCGTGCTTTCCAGCAATCGTCAGGGAACCTTCGTCTCGAAGAGGAGTTCACATTCAGAAGCTCCTGCTTCACGGAGCTCTTAAGCCCACCTAAGAAACATTCAGGGCTGCTATGAGAAAGTACTATCTCCTGGGGGGCATGGGGACTTAAGACTTTATCAGGGGAAAGACCCCCCTCCCCTGAAAACTGTCAGTGAAGATCTGCGGCAGAACGCCAAGTAATATATACATTTCAGGACTGAATTATGAGCAGTGTGTGCAATGCAGAGGAAGCTTCAGAGTTCATTGTGCTGAAGGCCTCTAGAAATTCTGCTGGACAAATCTTGCAAGTGTTTCTTGACCTGGAAGGACAAAACAGATTTTATTCATCCTAAATAGATTTTAAACATTTCGGTCATAATTTAACTTAATTTATTCAGTTTACATCTTCGAATTCCAAACAATTCTGCCATGTCATTTTTTAAAAAAATTCGCAACGTTTCGCTTCAGGATTTTAAAACTACACGACATAAATTTATACACGAAGAAAAAAAATGTACAGATTCTTCATTAAAGCCCACATTCGGTTTTTACTTTCTAAATGAAAGCGCTTGTCTCATTTTTAAACCGGGCATCTTTTACCTTATAAATCCCAAGCATGAGGGCACAATTGCGATGAATTTAGTTGCAACTGGAAAGAGGCAGCAAAGACCTCGGAAGCAGGAGAGAGGGCACCGACCGCTGCCAGCCTGGCCCAGAATCGCCCAGCCGGCCCAACACCAGTCGTGCCCCCCTCCCCTCCCCCCCCGCCAACTTGGTCTGGAGATAGGCAGGCCAGCCACCTTTCCAGAAACGAAAAGGGCTCTGTGAAAACCACGCCCTCTGCTCCATCAGGCAGGCTGGGGGGCCAGGCAGCTTCTCCCCCCACCCCACCTTTCCGGCAACGCAGCAAGCGTTGCCGAAAAAGATGGCGAGGAGCTGCTGCGCTTCCTGGCTGGGAGGCCGGCCACGTTCTCCATGGCTCCCTGTGGCTGAGGGAAAAGTAACTGGGCTTTTTTGCCAAGCCCCCCCCCCCCTCTTTCTCGGGTTCAGCCCAGGTTCAACTCCAAAAGGATCTTGCTGAGCTTTGGCACCACCGGCTGCGGCTACGCTGCGTGGGTGTGCTTGGGTGTGTTGGGTGTAACTATGTAAACTCAGTAACTGCCAGGGGCCCCCCAGCCAGTCACCCAAGGGCCACATCCGCGTTGCTGCCGTGACTTCACTCTTGTTGCCCCCGCCTGCCTCCCCCCTTTCCAGGTCAGGCTCAAAGCCTATTGCAGCGTGGTGGTGGAGGGAGGGGGCTTCACAGGGCTTGGGGCAGCCACAGGACGGAGGGGCTTGGAGCCACCCCACCCAGCTGCTCTCCCTCCTCTTAATACATTTAAATGATAGGGATTTTAGGGATACAGATTTTAATTCTTAATTTGGGCTGTAATGGTTTGGGATCTTTCCTTAGGCTGGAACCCAGGCAAGAGAGGCGGCCAAGGTTAGATGGATGAGGATTTAGCAGCTTCTCTGCTCCCCAGGAGGGGCAGAAGGCCAGGAGAGAGGGGCCCTGCTGCCCACCTTGTACCCCAGCTCTTTTGTCTTCTCTTCCAGCATGGCGTATTTCTCCTTGTTTCGGCCGAGGTGCTCCTTGTCCCCCGTTCCTTCCACGTGCTTCAATTTCTGGTGGGAGATCTCCAGCTGTTTCTGGTAATGGTGGTGCTTTTCCACTTTGGCTTCAAAATGTTTCAGTTCTTCCTAGAATACAAAATATGTCCTTGTCCAAGTGGCACCAAAGAAAGCCAGCCACTCTAAGCCACACCAGTACTTACCATCTGCCATATGCACAACAAACACAACCCCACAAACCGTCTCAGGTACAAGCAGGCCAACCACTGAGGCCCTTTTCAAAGATTGTGTGTGTGTGTGTGTGTGTGCAGGAGGGGGGGACAAAGAGGTAGCTGCTCCAGTTACGGAAGACTTCCTAATCATGCCAGAGAAAATACATTAGTAAGTCAGCTGAGATCACCCCAAATGTGCAAACTTACAAGTTCCAGAACTTTCATCAGACAAGGGCATTACCTGGACATCCACCTGTTGGGGACACCTCCAGTGGGACTCTGCACTCACCAGGTGGCTGGATTCAATGGCCCCTTTCCATTCTATGGGTCAGCCGCAGGTCTGCAGGTGCTTTCGGGACCCGTGGGAAGAGCAAAGGGCAGATGCCTTTGGGACAACCACGCCTGTCCTTTGGCTGAGGAAAGGGGCCCTGGGTGGTGCACCACTGGCCTCTCCGGCCACGAGCAGCCCCAGCCCATCCGTGAGGGAACTGCCCTCTTTGAAGGGCAGAGGTCAGGGCAGGGGGCTGGCATCTCAGGCCAAAGGCTGAGCATGAGCAGACAGAGCTAATAAATGCGCCCGGGCGGCCTACCCGAAGTGATTCCAGCTCTTTCTCTGTGAAATTAGTTGACTGAGCCAAATCCCACAAGTCAATCACACGGGGCTCTTCGAATTCTGGAGGAGGAAAGAAAGGCATGTTTTCAGGGCTGAACACAACACCGGACGACTCTACTTGTCCATGGGTGTCTCTGGGAAAGACTTCCACAAGACTTTGGAAGAAGTGGCCAAAAAAAGTAAGCGGTCTGTGAAAAATGGCAGAGAAAAAGCGTGGAGGCCCTTGGGCACCGGGTAGGGGTGGTGAGAACCGGCCTGGAAGAAGGCTTGAGACCTCCTGGCCTCTCCTGGCTAACCAGAGGTCCTCCCAGGGACACTCAACCCAGCTGGGGCGCCTCTCATGCCCGCCTCCTGACCCGAGCCCAGCTCCCTAGGGCCCTTCCTGCAACCTCCGGACAGCCTCGGAGCAGCTGCAGACCGGCCTGGGATTTCTTCCAGAGCCTCCAGGCAGCGAGTCCCACACTTCGCAGTTACGTCAACTAAGAGGGAGTCCCTGCGCCTGCTGCTTGGCCGCCTCCCCCCTCCTTCCCCAGTGCTCGATTAGCCCCAGGGAGCCCCGGGGGAGGGGGCGCAAGGGTGGGGGGCCTACCGCTGGCAGAATCGTAGCCCTGGTGGCTGACTTTGCGCAGGCGCTCGAAGCCCTGGTTGATGCTGTGCAGCTGCTCCTTGAGCTCCGAGTGTTTGCGATGCAGCCGCTCCTTCATGGCTGCGTTCTCTTCCTCCGCTGGGAGGTCGATCGTGTTTTTGTGGACATCTGCAAGGAGAGGAGCTGGCACCAACCCCGGGCCTACCCAGGGCCCAGATATACGGGTCTCACAGCACAGGTGGACACCTCACTAACCGCACCTGGATAAACCTTCGCAAAGGTAGAGCAGAAAACACGGGGTCCAGAACCAGAAGTGGGGGAGCTCCTGGCAATTCGCCAGATAAAGGCCCTGTGGGTGCCTGGCTCTTCCGCAAAGATGGCGGGGACGGAAGGGGGAGCCGGTGCTGCCTTGGGCACCTGCCCTCCTGCCGGGTCTTCTTCCAACCAGGCAGGGAAGGAACCTCCAAGCCAAAGGGGAGAAACGGATTTCTCTTGCCAGACTGGAAAGCAGCCCCAGGCACTGGCTTCCTGCTTAGAGCCTGCTTCACTTAATGACAGAACTGCCAGTCACAACTGTAACTAAACAAGGACCACCTGAACCACCAGCTGTGCACTCCGATGCGAGACTCAGCCTGCCTAATGTGGGGGTCTCGCTGCCCCTCCCCCGTCTCTTAAGCTCTCCATACCTTCTGTCCGGCTCATGGTCTCCAGCAGAATGTTATATTCGTGGACTTTCTCTTTGTGGTGCTGGAATTCCCTCCACAACTTCTCCAGTTCCTCATCCGAGAACTTCCCGGAGCTTTTGGCCTTGAAGAGACATCCAGGAGAAAACAGGAGGATCACCCCCACTGTGCTAAAAAATGGTCTCTCCCGTGGAAGAATCACTTCCGAAAACTATTCAATAGGATATTGAAGATACATTTTCTGGGGGAATCTAACATTATCCATTTAATATTTTAATTTAAAATTAATATTAAAATATTAAATATTAATATTAAATATTAACATTAAAACTTTAATACTGAATTTCAACACATATATAAAAATAATATAAACCATAATTATATGATTTTCATATATGCATTGCTCTAGTGCAGGGGTCTCCAAACTTGGCAATTTTGAGACTTGTGGACTTCAACTCCCAGAATCTTTGCTGGCTTTGCTGGCTGAGGGATTCTGGGAGTTGAAGTCCACA
>JAEANM010012134.1:0-14950 GCA_017656035.1 Myanophis thanlyinensis | reverse complement strand
CTGAAACTTACACGGGAAAAGACCCGAAAAGACCTAGACCTGCATACCTACACCCGTGAAAATCTACGAAAACAAATTAGATATATACACATACATACATCAGTACACACACACACACACAAAAGTGGATAACACAGTGAATTATTTTTCCTTTTTTGATACTTACAAAAAGGTAATCTGGCTCTGATATGGCATTCTATCTATCTATCTATCTAGAAGGAGAGAGGGGGAGAGAGAGAGAGAATGTCATATCAGAGCCAGATTATCTTTTTGTAAGTATCAAAAGTGAACAAAAAATTCACTGTTATGCACTTTGGCTTAAAACTGAAACCAGACGTGTAATTTTTGTAACAGTATTGACAAAAACCTATTTTAAAAAGCACTAGGATTATATACAGATGCACACTTGACATTTAGACAAGTGCTTGTTTATCCAACTCATGCATACATCTGATACTGTTTTCTTCTTCCCTAGGTTCTTCCTGGATAGTTCTTACTGCGGATGGTGAAGGTTTCATTCCAGTAGCTTTTAAAGCAAAGCAGGAGATCATCATAAGGGATGGCAAGGATAATTTTGATCGCCAAGAAAGTTATGCATTCAAAGCAAATATTTCATCATAACCAAGCATGGTGAGATAGTCAGGAAACTAAAAAAAACATTCTGGAACATAAAAGAACTGAAATAATTACCAGGACTTTCAAGTGTGTATTTTAATTGTAATTTACAAGAGTTGCCTAGAGGTGAGTTTTCCCTTCAGTGGTTTATTCTACATTAAGTAATCAGGATGATTCTCAACACTAAGAAGATAATACTGAATTTAAAATAAAGTCATGATAAAAAATAAGCTCTGAAACCAATCCGATATTCTGTGCAAAAAATCAGATGTGTTTCTTTAAAATTAGTACTACCATTAAGGAACTTTACAGATGAAGAAACCATATATATTTTAAAATAAAATAATACAATTACAACATTGTAATTGTAATACTACAATGAAAGCAACAAATAATTGGAGTTTGACTGTGAGTGGAATACTGCTCCTAAAGTACTCCTACAGATCAAAGAATGGAGGCATTTTTCATTCCCTTCAGTCCCTTTGAAAATCTTTAGGAGGGACATTAAAGGATTTTACAGAATAGGTAACAGAAACTGGAAAGGGATCATATTGTTCATATTAGAGATTTAAAAAAAATAAATTGCAGATGCTAAGAGGTTATTCTTAATTGGACCCTGAGGCTTTTTAACTGGATTTTCCTTATTATGGTTCTAACATGGTTCAGAGTCCTGTTCCTATCTGTACTGAGAAAAAGCTTGTATTGAAGGGAATGGCCAGAGCATATACAGATCCTGGTATAACATACATTGCATATAAATATCTCAAATGTATACAATACCCACACATGCATACACTAATATCTATTAATACCTGCACAAATGGTTAACTCTGTTACTCCAACTTTTCCAGATCATTTCCCATATATCTAAATTGTGCTTTCAGGAAACATTTGCCCAAATGCTATTTGTATGAACAGTGGCTTAAAAGTTTGTGAAGCCTTCTGAATATTTCTGCATAAAGTAAAATATGATATGTTCTCCACATGTTGTAAAACTAGATAAGGAGAATCCAGTTCAGGGATGAAATTCAGCCTGATTGCACCACATCGCCCAAACCGGTAGTGGCGATTTGAAATTGGCCCCGCCCACCCACTCTTCTATTTCCTTATATGAGCTTCATTTTTTTTGCTTCTTACCTTAATCAGCTGTTTGGCGTGTCTACGGACTCTTCCTGATGATCCCGGCTGCCTCTGGTACCTGTAAATGAGGTTTAAAGAGCTATGCTGCAGCATGTTTGGTGCGCATGTGTGCGCACCAAACCAGTAGCAAAAACGGTAGGATTCCACCCGAGCCAATTAAATAAATATGTCCAAAATCTGCTATACCTGTTCATTTGTTTATTGAGGAAAAGTATCCCAAATTATTTGTGTATGGCAAATATATGCAAACCTAGGAGTATCAATTCATTTAAAGAAGCAAAGGCATCTCTTGCTTTGGCAAATATCAGTGTTCATGAGGCCACATTCATGAGAATAGCAATAGTATGTATGGCAGGTATTATGAGAATTACTCTCTAAAACTAACATTGCTACTAAATCTACAGATTGCAAAAAATATCACAGATGTTTTAGCCAATAGCCAGAATGCTATTGGAAGAATGTTTTGTAGATGGATGAGACTAAAATAGAACTCTGTTGCTTGAATGAAAAATATTCTAGTTGGTGAAGGGCAAATACTGTATTCCAATGCAAGAACCATATAGTGGAGGCCATATTATGGATTGAACTTGCTTTGCCTCCTATGTAGACCAGGACAGCTTGTCATCAATGGAACTATAAATTCTGAATTTTACCAATACATTTTTAAAGGAAAATGTCAGAATATTTGCCTATGAACTGAAGGTCAAGAGAGGAAGTAAGTCATGTGGCAGCACAATGACCCCAAGCACATAATCAGGGGTGTCAAACTCACGGACTGCAGGCCAGATGTATCGCGTGCTGGCCATGTCCACCCGCAATTTAGTAAAGAGGGAAAAAGTGATACATCACATGACATTACAAGTTTGAAACCCACGACATAGATCAACTAATTCAAAAATGATTAAAGGAAATATAAATTATTTTGGAATGGCCACAGTTCTGACTGACATAAAGAAAATGTGGAACAACCTGAAGTAGGCAGTCCATGTGAAGAAGACCACCTAAATACCCAGTAAATTAATGCACGTATGTTTCTGATTCATTTCATTAGATTTGTTTGGAATAGTAACAAAGAACTTGGATCAGTAAGAAAAATATTTATTAAGCAGTAAGAATTTACAGCTTAAAAAGCATTTTGCAAAATGTGGTGACCTCTACAAGACTTCAAAGCGAAGTTCTAAGCCAGAGACCACCCCCAATTAAGTTCAAGATTCTCCATATATACATCTTCTGATGCGACACTCAAATTCCCTCTCCCCAGGCCCCATTTGATAGGGTCCAGGGGTTTAAAAGCTGATCCGAAACGCCTAAGGAGAATACATCATTTAATTAGCACTTCCCTCTAGAAATTTTTACTGCGTGTTCTTTTCAGCTTTTCAGCTGAGAGATGTAACTTTCTTATCTCTAACGTCCTTCCTAGAACAAAGAATACCTTTCTTATATATTTAGTCCCCAGTAGCTAGCAATACGTAAAATCTCTATAAGTTACTAATATATGTGTACATACTATTTTATTTTTGAACTTATTTCCTACAATTCCACCCTATTTTTATACTATTTTCATAAAATAAAACATTATTTCTGAAATTGCTTTAAGCTTTTTCTAATCTCTACATTTTCAAATTTCATAATTGCGTTGTTACATCATTTAACATATGTTTGTCTTTATTTTGTGTTACAGATATACTTTCAATAGTACTTTGTACTACATTTTTTATAATAGGTATAACACATGGCAGACAGAGTAATCCTAACATTACCATTCCAGCCATAAACAAGGCTTGTTTCCAGTTTCTAAAGATTCCTCCCAAAAATCCAGTATCATCCATGATTCCAGACCATGTTTGGACTGGCACATGTGCTATTTTTCTCATTCTTTCAGTAATTTGTCTGATTACTTCTCCGGTATTATCTATTTCCAGACAGCAGTTGGTTAAATTAAACTTCCTACACATACACCCTTCTTTAGCCAGCAAAAAGGCTAAGTGATTCTGATAGATTGCAGTTCTCATCTTAGTGTTCATTTCTGCTACCAAATCTAAACCTAAGGCAGTTTCATTGGTTATTTCTACCACAGCCTGCAATCTGATAGTTATGTTAATCATATAAATTGGAGTTCTATAACCATACATTCCATCAGCGGCCCAAGTTGCTGGATCATATACAGCTATAATTCTTTCAGGTGGCCAATCCTCTGGAGCCCATCCATTCGTTTTATTATGAAATATTGAACATTCAAGAGTTCACAAACTTTGAACACCACTGTAGCAAGCTGAGGAATAAATAGCATTAAATTGGTTTTGAGGGGGGAAAAAATAAAGCTGACTTCAAATCATAACTGAGCTTAGTTAACTAAATGAGCATTTATAATACAAAACATTTGCCTCTGTTGTACCTTACCACAAAAATAAAGTGTTTCTTAAATCTTGGAGTCTCTGCAATAATAATTTTGCTACTAAGCATAATTGTAAAAATTTTCAAACTCTTGACACACCGACCTCTACAAAATATAATTAACAACACATTCTAGGTTTCCCCATTATTAAAATTTGCCGTTACACAGAACAGTGCAATACGAAAATAAATGTATTGCTTGAGTATTAAAACAAGACCAACGACTACAGTAAATCAAAGGAAACAATAAAAGGAAGCGATGTGCCATTTTGAACCAATACCCATTTGCGGTGCTTAAGCTTTTATTACTTTCTGACTTTTTTGGCCTCAGCCGCAGCGAACGCAAAACTGCGGAAAGGCGGCATAGGCATCTCGAGCCCCTCTCCCGAAAAAGCGAGAGTCGCATTGTAGCAGCCACGTAAGCCCCAAAACCAACCCAACGTTCCCGCCATTTTTTCCCTCCAAGGGCGGGGGAGGGGAATTCGCCATCAAACAGCATGACGGGAAGGGTCCCCGGATCGTGAAGCTGCGTTTCTGTCGCAAGGGGGCGTTTGTTAGATCACATACGGACCAATAGAGAAATAGAGCTCCGGTGACGCCACATCATAGGCAGGCAGGGGATGCGTGCCTATATAGGCTTTAGATCCTGCCTCCCTTTTTAACCTTTTCGGAAAGCCTCCGCCAGCAGCGTCCCTTGTGGCAACACGGGGTAAATCCACGTAGTCCTGCCGGGCAATTCCGTTTCCCCAGACCGAGAGGCTGGGATTCCGGCAGTAAACTGAGCACCGAGTGGGCGTGAAAAGAGGGCGATGTTACACAGTCGGGCAGCCGGATCGCGTGTTTAGAGAGGTAAATGGACGTGGGGATGGAACCACAGGGGCACGAGCGGAGGCGGCGTTGGATCCAAAGGAGTGGCGTCAGAACCGGGAGGAGGCTCAGCAAAAGAAGCCGAGGCGCTGCCCGTGGGGAGAATAAAAAGGTTCAAGGGTGGGAAACGCAACGAGAAATTGCTTTCTAAATCCCCAAATCCGGATTTTCTTTCAACTTAGCTTGTCTTTAGGTTTCTGGCTGGACTACAGTTCCCATCCGCCCCGGCCACTAGTTATACCTCTTTCCTAACATGAAGTTTTTATCCCGACAAGCCCTGGGGACCCGGGTTTTTAAAAGGCTGAAATAGGAAGTGTCGGATGACCTCCCCATCGTCATCTCCCAGGTAGTGGTCAAGGAGAGCTACTTCCAAATTGCAATCTTGGTCGAAAAAAAATAAGGTGGCCACATCTTGAAAAACCCAAGCCTGCAAACGATAGACTAATTCAGCTTGATGTCTGTATACTTCCACGGTTTGGCTTTCTTCCCCATTACAACTCACAGTTATTCTGAAATCTGCTCTGGAATTTATCCCATTTTTGAAATGTGGAGGGGGTGATTTAAGCAGGATTTTTTTCCCATTGGAAAATACTTGATTAAATTGAATACAAATAATCCCTGACTTAACAATTCATTTAGTTGACAGTTCAAAGTTACAGCAACACTGAAAAAACTCATGACCATTTTTCAAACTTACAACCATTGTAGCAAACCCAAGATCAAGTGACCAAAATTCAGATGCTTGACAACTGATTCATATTTATGACAGTTGCAGTGTCCTGGGAACCTCCTGACAAGCAAAGTCAATGGGGAAGCCAATTTCACTTAACTGTGTTCTTAATTGCAGTGATTCACTTAACTGGCAAGAAAGATCATAAAATGGGTTAAAACTCACTTAACAAATGTCTCAGCAAGAGAAATTTGGGACTCAACTAAATCAAGGACTAATTGCAATCACAATTTGATACAAAATAGCCACCTGTGTGTCATAGTCACCTAGTTCATTTTTAAACAAGGAGAGGGAACATTTGGCTGTCCAGATGCTAAACTAAAAATCTCTTAGCATTACCCAAACTGACTACAGCTGCTGCAAATTGTACTTCATCAATATCTGAAGGATCACATTTTCCTGTTTCTGAATGAACAAATTCTTTGGGTTAAATTAGAAATTGAAATATTCCTAATAATTGATTAGAACAGAAATATTAATTGTGGGCCAGATTTATGCTTTCAGTATCCAGAAAATGCTCCTATGAAATTCAGTAGCAAAATAGATTTCTGCAGTGTGATTGTAGCTTATCTGGTTTTATTATAGGGTGATTTCAGGATGACATTGGGATTGGATTGCTTTTTCTGGGCCTCTTGTTCTCATATTACAGTGTCCCATAAGTCAAAAACAAGCTGATCATTTTCAGCCATTCTTTTTCCAATATATCAAAAGGTCACAGCATAGTGCTCCAGAAGATCGGGAAGCTGAATTCGGATACCCATTGTTGCTTTTTCCTGAACTACAATCTTTTCCAAATTCATGGGGAAGAAAATATGTATTTCTTTTAAGGTATATCTTTATATGTGGTAGAGAACTACTGATCTGGTGTTTTCATGTAGTAAAATGTGGTTGTCAAATTCACTTGAAATAATCATTTACTTAGAACATTGAGAACCTAAATCAGGTTTACTGCCAATGTATCAATTAAAAGAAGCTCAACAAAATCCACAATAGAATAATGAAACAGTACCAGATAATTATAAAACTTTAATAGTTTGCCTTCACTTACTGGTGTGGCAAATTAGCTAGTAATGATAGAATTACAACAGTATTTGTTTTCTTTACAGATGTATTCCATGAAAACTTAAACATGGAGCTGGGGAAAGGGAAGCTCTTGAGAACTGGCCTCAATGCCTTACACCAGGCCATTCATCCTGTGCATGGTATTGCTTGGACAGATGGAAAGCAAGTGATACTGACTTCTTTATACCAGCGAAATGGAGAACCTACCTTTGGCAACTCAAATGTTGTGGGTCAATTTGAACATGTTCATGGACTCTACTGGGGTCCATTTTGTGCCCCAGATGCTCCTGCTCTTCTCGCTATTCAGCATAAAAGACACATTACGATGTGGCAACTCTGTTACAGTGTTTCAGAACAAAACAAGCTAATGGTTTATCAAATCAGTGAAATCAGCGAGTTGTTTCCTATACTTCCTCAGGGTTGTGTGTGGCATCCCCAAAAAGAAATCTTAGCAGTACTCACTACACGAGAAACTTCTGTGCTCCATTCGGTGCGACTCAATAACTCCAGAATAAAAGCCGATATCAAAGGTACCGGTATCATTCATTGTGCTTGTTGGACTGAGGAAGGTAAACGTTTGGTGATTGGGATCGGTAGCGCGCTCCATTCCTACATGTGGGATGATGATCAGAAAACTTTAAATGCTTGCTCCTTTTGTCCAATATTTGATGTAGGGGGCTATGTTTGTGCAATTGAACCAACTATGAGCGCACAAGTGGCAGTTGCTACTGAACTGCCATTAGATAAGATCTGCAGCTTAAATGCTGGTGTTTCCTTTGAAATCCCAACTGAAATTATTGGAAATTCAATTTCTCCTCAAAGTAACCCATTAGAATATGATGGTGATGCCTCTGTAGATGACGGGAAAAAGTTAACGGACCAGGAAATGTTTGCACCATCCCCAGTAGATTTGACTCATCTGCCTTCGAGCAAACAGCTATCTGAAAAAAGTCCCCTCATTAATCTAAGATCCAAGGATTACCTAACTGGAAGTGGTCACGATGCATCCCATTTGATTTTGGTGACGTTTGAAAGAAAAGCGACAACTAGCAAAAAAGTCAGCATCCCGGGTATCCTGGTCCCAGATATACTGGCTTTTGACGCTAAAACACAGATTGTGGTAGTTGCCTCCAATACTTGTAATATAATTTTGACTTATTCCTTATCTTCATCACTCCTGCCTAACATTCAACAAATTCAGTTGGAGAAGAATGAGAGGCCAAAGGGATTGTGTTTCTTAACAGAGAAACTCTTACTGATCCTGGTTGGAAAACAAAAATTAATGGATCCTGCCTTTCTTCCATCTTCACGCTCTGATAAGTACATTCTCCGCTTAATAGTCAAAAAGATCACCTCTAGAGAAGGCCCTTCTGCACTTCTGGGGGCTACTCAGGTTTATTTTAGGAACATACCAATGAAAAGAGGTTGTGTTGAAAGGCATTCTTCTGATGCTCACTTTCTGAGAGAAGGATTGCTGCTCCCAGACTGCATGAGCATGCCATCCTCTGGGAAGAAAAAACTGATAGAAGAAATTGCTAATGATCAATGCCTGCCAACAAGCATTGTGGATTCTGCTGAGAAAAAGATGTCCAAGGATGTTCCTCAAGATTTGAGAACTTTGGACATTGAGCCAATAGCTCATTCCTTTACTCTTCAAGAGCTTGAAAGCTCTTCAGTATCACTAAATATACCAATTTCAAACACACCAGGAGTTGGATCTCATGAAACTTCCAATTCGTATGAGAAACAAATGCAGAGTTCTCAGGAAGTAAAAAGGAACTTACTGCAAAGTGAAAAAGAAGCTAATTGTATCTCTAAAAATTTAGAAGAACTGTGCTACAGCTTTGCAGAACTTCAGCATCAACTTTTTGAGATAACTGAGCTCCTAAGATCCGGAAAAAAAATTGTTCCGCAGTATCCACCATCTTGTGAACCTTCTTTTGTTAATGTAATTTGCCAGGTAACTTTCAAACAAAAAAAATATACTGTCACAATTTTAATATAGCCAGCTGTACTTAAAAACTAGTAATATTAATTCCTTGTGAGTTTTGCTGTAAAATTTCTGAAGAGCAACAAGCCATTTGCCAAAATGTAGTTATGTAAAGCTATTCTTAAAGATAGGAGAAGGAAGATTTTGACTTCTTTGGAGGCATCATTGTGATTGGGGCCTTTGTAGACTCTCTAGAATTGACATTGTAGTGAAATCTAAAAAGTAATTTTCAAGAAGTTAGAAATATTCCAGAAATGCCACTTGAGAGCCAGTAGCTTTGGCTAGAGCAGTAGTAGCAAACCTTTTACTTACCGAGTACCGGAAAGTACATGCTTTGCGCATGCCATCTGCACTTGCGTGTGGCTCATCCATATGTGCTGCATGTGCAACTGCACCATCTGCACATGCATACAGCTTTTGCATGTGCAATGCACGCACGCTGTATGCAGGCACTCACACACACATGAGCAATCATGTGTGCATGCGCAGGAGAGCTCCAAAGACCAGCTGGATTTCCTGCCGCAATTGCATGCATGCACAGTGGAGGCCCAAAGACCAGCTAGGTCTCTGCAATCGCAAATGCCTGCATGTGCAATCGCATGTGCATGCTCAGCTAGAGGTAAGTTGGCTGACAGCTTGCATGCCCAGCAAGATGGCTCAGCGTGCCACCTGTGGCATCTGTGCCATAGGTTTGCCATCATGGGCCTAGAGGCACACTTAAGACAAGAAAAACTTTGATTCAAATTTCCATTATGTCTCAAGAATTGCTGGATGATCCTAAGGCAGCTGTCTTTTCTTAGCCTAATTTTCCTTCCATGGGAATTGTGAACATATCTCCTGGAGTGGGCTGGAGAAAGGACTCTGAATAAGTGTGTGTGTGTTTATGTGTTGTATGAATAAGTATTGACTTGCACATATCAAAATTACATGCATCTATTTCATAGATAATAGTGACGATCAGACATGATTGACAGTACCTTTTACTTATAGAGACAGAGAAAACAAACATTGAACTGGATTAATTTGTGACACCCTTTGTTCTAACCATTGATCTGAATATGCCCAAAGTACTACACTATTCAAGGTGAAAATTGTGCAAGTTAGTAGTGTCTCTGTATGCAGCTCTTACCAGTCGGCATAAAGTATGGCACTAAGTAAAAAGATGGCATCTAAATGGCATCTATTTCCACACTTTGAAACCTGGGTTTGTGAGCATGGGATTAGCTGTTATGAATCATTAACACTAAAACTCTTTAATTCTTAAATTAACAGAAGGAGTCTTCAGGTTCTGTTACTTCTGAACAGCATGCTGTTATCCTCTGTGATGGGAAACTCCGTCTGAACATAATTCAGAAGATTTTCAATGTGGGTGTAGTTGAAATGCAGCACAGTAAGTATGAAAGGTAACTTTGGGAACACTAATAACAAGGCCATGTGCCAATGCAAAAATATTTGTTCCTTTTTATTCATAAATGGCATTTCCAAATAGTTGTGGGTTTTTTTACAGTGAAAATTTTACTGACTGTATTCAATTCTGTTCAGGCATCACCAGTTCTTTTCAAACCACAATTATAAAAATGGCTGCATTTATAACAACTATTTATTATTGAGAATTTAAAAGAGGAATGTAATCATGTTTCACTATAACTGAATGGAGAAAAAGTTTCACAACGATTGTTCTATAAAAATGTGGGGGAAGGCTAAAATAGAAGGGGTAGGGCTGGAGTACATAACCCTGTCTCTGATAGAAACTAATAATATTTCAGTATACTTCAAGTCCTAAGAAGTAGATCCACTCTGTGCTAGTAAGCTATATTTGAAATCTGTAACCATCCATAGGCCCATATTTTAAGGGCATGTACAAAATTAGCAAATCTAGAAGAGGCTAGCCAGAATGGTGGAGTCTGGAAATATATAGCAGAGCATCATATTCAGAATAGTCAAAAGAATTGGGAATGTTTAACCTGAGTTAAAAACAGTGACCTTCAATTGAGATTGGGTGCTTGGGGCAAGATGGAACAAACTAATTTTGGTTCTTCTAGAGAGAAAGACTTGAACCAATGAGTGGAGATAGCGGGAAAATAATTTAGAGTATAATTAGGAGAAACTTAAATAGGGCTGGATGCATTATTTATCACGGTTATGGGAAGAAATGCTTGTGTCAAGCTGAAGGTTTAGTTTGGTATTATGGTAAAATGTGCTTGGCATACTGTATACATTTTATAATCCTGCTGATGAAAACTTGATATACTATTCAAAGTGAAGACAGTTTCAGCAAGTCAAATAAAATGCCCACAAATTTCTGTTGTTTATCCAAACCTTTGGATTGTAATAATAAAGTCTCTTTTCAATTGAGTTCTGCTGGTGACTTTATGGATTCATCCAAGGATTTTTTTGACAGCAGGACAATAATTGTTTGCCACCGCCTCTTTCTGGTATGGTTTTTTTTTTCCAACTTCTTTTTCTAGTTTATAGCCCAGGGACTCCTTGGTGGTTCCTGTCCAAGTACTACCCACATCTAACTATTTAATTTTTTAAAATTACAGTAACCAAGTTTGCTTAGATGCTGTCATATACCTGAGCAAATCCTTTATTTAGTGGTCTAAATTATTCTCACAAACTTTTGCTATTACTTCATACTTAGTGATTGAGACATGTATTCTTTTCACATCTCTTGAACTATGGCTGTGTGTCTAAAGATTTCTGTACATCTAAATAAAGGAAATAAACTGGATCTAATTCAGCAACAGCTAATCAGTTTTCCTTAGCAATTAGATGGTTTGTTAATTACAGTTTATAATTAACAATTATAATTTCACCCATGACCTGGATTCATCGTATTTGCAATTTTCAGTCTGATATATCAGCTTAAATATTATGTTACATATGCAGGCTTGTTTGCTTGTACCTATAGAGATATTTTGAAAATCTTTCTTAGTGTTGGCCTTATCTGACTAGTTCAAATAAGACACTAAGCAGAAAGATTAAAGGTTCACATGATTGCAATCTTCTCATGATGTCACTTGCAACACAGCTTTATATAACCAATGAAAGAAATTCCTCATAGAAACTGAAGCTCTGGCAGCTCCAGGGTTTAGCACCTATTCCTATCCACTCGTGCATGTTAATCTTTGGTGGACATTTGATTAGCAAGCAGGAATGTTTATGAACATTTGAGGCATAATTTTAAGCAGGAGACTCGTGTGTGTCAGCCATGGCAGAAAAACTAGGTTCTATTCATATGTTACAGCAGGTTTGTTCAGATTACATTGTTCAATAGTGACTTCTTCAGTTGTTGAGCAGACTTTCTCTTATGCTGTTTCCCTCAAGAGTGAATTTTGAGAGACCTTTATGCCTGTCGGCCAGCATATATACAACCCCATTAATTTTAAGAGTACAGTTTAAGCCCTGCAATAGCACCTCTTGGTTTCTGTGAACTTGATAGATTAGGAATTTAGCTTGACTTGATTATTTCCAGCCAGGAAAAAAAATCCTGGCTAGATAGAATCTAATTTAAAAATAGCCTATTACAGGTAGTCCTCGATTTAAGACCACAATGGAGCCCAACATTTTTCTTTATAAGTGAGACGTTTGTTAAGTGAGTTTTGCCTCATTTTATAACCTTCCGTGCAACAATTGTTAAATGAATCATTGCTGTTAAGTTAATAACACCGCTATTAAGTGAAACTGGCTTCTCCATTGACTTTGTCAGAAGCCCACAAAAGGTAATCACATGATCCCAGGACACTGCAGCAATCATAAATATGAGTCAGTCGCCAAGCGTCTGAGTTTTGATCACATGACTATGTGGTTGTGTGTAAAATATCATAAGTCATTTTTCAGTGCTGGTTGTAACTTTGGTCACTAAACGAATGGTTGTAAGTCAAGGACCATCTGTATTCAAAGGTTGTTGGTTTTTTCCCTCAAGATGCATTGTTAACAACTTTCTCTGTAAGCAAAAATGAATCTAAAAATCATAAGAGAAACTAACTTTATGTCTGGTATATGTTGTACCTTAGCTGCTAAACTGGCCTTTGCATAGAGGTACGCAAGGAAGCTCATTAACTGCTTAGGTATCTTGTAAATGCAAATGCCAACAGTCACTGCTTCTCTTTGGAATTCCTTAAAATATTATTTGTGTCTCTTGTCTTTTATAGATTTGTCCTGGATTGTTCTTACGGCAGACAACGAGGGTTTTATTCCATTAACATTTGAATCCCAGCAGGAGATCATTATAAGGGATGTGAATGCTGTATCTAATGGCAGCAGTAATTCTTCCTGCAAAGCATTAGTTGTGGTCAATTCCACTGAGGGATACAGGAAGCTTTCCTCCCAAAGTCTGGATTTTACAGCCAGCTCTATGGAAGTCTTGAGAGAACAGTCTTCTCCATGTCTGGTGGATGGTGGCCATTCTTATGAGCAAACCAACAGCTCTTCATAATCATGACTGTTTGTAACTTGATCAACGTAACAGTGAAATCTTTCATGAAGCATAATTAAAGTTGGGACTCCATTATACATTGTGCTTTCACAAAAGGCTGATATTTTACTGAACCATTGCTCTTGCCTTTGATTCTTTTTTTACTAATACTCCATGGCTTGTTTGCCATTTGACATATAATTTTAAATTATTCTTGTCTGGTAATGGTGGTAGAGCAGTTGTGCAAGGCACCTTGGTTTCTACAAAGCCTATTTGCTAGGCTGACTGAACATATTTTCATTTTTAGATTCTACTAGCAATTTTCTTTTTTTGCTCTACTGAACATAAAGTTAAATGTTTGCCAAAGCTGAAAGGGTTTTTTCGTGAGAAAAGAGGCCTGTTTGCCCTTAGCATTTTCTCAGAAGCAGCCTCAGAGGCATGAACTAACGGAAAAAAGTGTGGTTTCCTAGCGATTCTAGAAGTAGAAAGCAAAACAGTTATGTTTATTACTTTATTATAAGACAAAGTGTTATACCTGTAGTTTGTGCATTACATAACTTTGTTATTGTACCAGTGCCTGTTACAAATGTACTTGAAAGTTATGAGACCATATACAAAACTACTTTACTAGTGAGTACCAAAGTCCTTTGGATATTTGAAGTCCTTTAGTACCTGCAACTAAATTTGATCTGTTTTTACTCAGTTGTGTCCAAGAAACTTTTCCAATATGCATGTAAGTTAAATAGCTGTCATTAAAAAAAGACATTTAAAAACTTAATTCACAATAGTTGAAGGCACTAGCAAGTCTGACATATTGCTCTGAATGCTAAATTGTAGTGGGTGAGGGGGCTGAACTGATCTTCAAAACAAGTCTCTCAAACCCAATTTTACATTGGCAATCCTTAGGCATACTGAAACAAGGTTGTTTAAAAAGGAGCAAAGGGAACACTTTTATTTTTTAATCTTTATCAGACTGGAAACCAGGAGACCAAGCTGTTTGTTGTTTTAGGCACGGAAGCCAACTGGGCAACCTTGAGCCAGTCACTCATTCAGCCCAATCCACTTCACAGAGTGGTGGTTTGTGGGGAAAATAAGAGGAAGAAGAAATATTAGCTATGTTTGTCACCTTGAATTTATATGAAAACAATAAAGGCAGGTTAAAAAATTATTAAAAAGGAGGGAAAGGGTGCCATCTGCCCCTAAACCTTGTATTTTATACCTTTGAAGGGGAAGGGGAGACGCCTATGGAGAGTAGAACTAATAATCTGTTTTTTTCTTTCCTGTTCTGAAAAAGGCTTTCATGATATAACTTCTGGTCATAGGTGAATGTGGATTTAACTTTGCCCATTGCCCTTATTTAATTGTAAAAAGGATAATATTAGCTATTACATTTTTCTTTCCTTGTTCTTTTTCTTTCGGTCCTTTTCCCTTTTTCTGTCCTTTAAGTCGCTCCATTCAAGGTCCGTTTCTTAGTATTCCTGTCTAATGTAAGATTTCATAAATATCTTCTGTGTATTATTAGATTACTGTGTTTTCCGTCTCCGATAAAATATGTAAAAAACAGCCATTTTCAAACTACTAGACCTAACTCTGCAATGAGAATGTATTGATTACTTCTAGTTGGATCTTCAATATAGCAATGCTTCAATCTCACTTAAAGAACAATTACAAAAAACAAAGGGGGGGAAGATAAGTAAGAAGCCACTTCCAGTTTTTTTATTTATTTATTTAT
>JAEANM010012133.1:0-13475 GCA_017656035.1 Myanophis thanlyinensis | reverse complement strand
TTCCATCCATCCATCCATCCATCCATCCATCTCCACACCGACACAGATAGACAAACAGACCCCAACCCCAAATTGCTTCTATAAAAAATAGCTCTTTGATTTTCCCCAAATCTGTGCCTGTTTTAACAAGAAAAAAAAACTCCTCTCCTATTTTGGGGAAATTATCTTACATTATTAAAGAATTTCCTGCTTTAAAAGAGAACATACATATTTCAGTAACTACTGGGCTATTTAGTTATTACAGACTGTGTAGCATCAATGCTCCTTTGGAGTGACAGTTGCAGTAAGGTGGTTAAAAATGTTTCAATTACAGCAGACTTCAGTCAACATGTCAAATTGCCCTGGTGCTGAGCTAAGTACAGTGTTACTTAAATCTCCTTCCCATACAAACAAGGCTGGAGTCTCTCAAAATCAACCATATAGAACAGCTCATAGCTTATAAAAACAGGTATCATTCACCATAAATCCTTTGGTGCCCACTATGATAATTAGAACAGGAGTTAACTTCTAATGCTTACCAGAAATGATTTGAGAGACTAGGTAACATAGTTAGCTATAATTCCCCAGACCAGCAAGGTTAGAAAAACACCCTTCCTTGTTGTGAATTAAAACAAACAAATAATTTTTTATAAGACAACTTCTAAAATCAGCCTTCCCAGCTGGTGTTTTGTAGATGTGTTTTACTACAACTGTCATTTACTTGGGCTGATTTGGAAATAGGAGAGTTGTAATTCAGCATACTAAAGAAAATATTTCAGTATGCAGGCATCATATTACTTTGTCCATCAAGACGATAGTCTTGAAGTGGTTGGTATTCAGATGCTCTAATTTCTACTATATTAAGACCAATGTCATTTTGTTATTTTTATTAGCTCAACGAATTCACAATATCAACATTCATCATCTATCCATGTTACAAATTTCTTCACGCAAAGTTCAGTAAACTTTAAGCAATTTAGTTTTTTGGGTTCAGAACAGTCAAGGCATATTTTATTTTGAGGGTAGTCAAAATAAATAGTGCTAAATATTAATACAAATTATCTGCTGGAATTAGGGAAGTGAAGAGTGTTTTAGCCTGTCTGGGAAAGTTTCATTGCCTATAGTTCAAACCAAGCTCTGTTAATATTTCATACTTTAGTTTTTTTGGCATTCCAACTGGGTTAAACGAAATCCAAGCATTCCTCACCATTTACCATTGTGGAAAAGGCTGTTGTGAATTACAGTTTAGCACAGGGGAGCCTGCAGGTGAGATCAAAGCTCCATCTGTGCATCACATACAAAACACAAATAGCATTTCAACGGCACATCGCAGCCACCACCTTTTCTGACCATGCCATGCGGACACTCCAAATCATCAACAGTTGAAAAGTTCTCTGTTGCTTCAGATTTGTCTTTTAAAACAGAAGCTCATCTTTACTAGTGAAACAGGTTCTCTCTTATAATTGTTGTTGTTGTTAGTTGTGAAGTCATGTCCGACTCATTGTGACCCCAAGGATAATGTTCCTCCAGGCCTTCCTGTCCTCTACCATCCTCTGGAGTCCATTTAAGCTCACACTGACTGCTTCAGTGACTCCATCCAGCCACCTCCTTCTCTGCTGTCTCCTCCTTCTTTTGCCTTCAATCGTTCCCAACATTAGGCTCTTTTCCATGATAGAAAACATTAACAATGCAATTAACATGTTGCTGTCATTTCCGTCCGCAGCACCACCTCCATCCCTGCCCTGCCTGTGGGATTATATACAGAGCTGATGAACATAACCCTCCAGTATTACCAGCCAGACCGGAGCTTCCGATGCTGTTGAGCGGCCACTGGGTCAGCTCTCGCTGTGAAGTCCGCCCGGCTGTGCTTTTTCTCACCAGGTACTTCATCTTCCATGCCAACAACCGCAGCTGGGAAGGCTACTATCACCACTACTCTGATCCTCTCTGCAAGCAACCGACTTTCACCGTCTACGCCTTGGGTCATTACAATGAGGGAGCGCCCTCCCGCATCGTGAGAGGAGGCACCGAGCTGCTCTTCAAGGTGACCCATGCTCGGGTGACGCCTATGGATCAGGTCACCGTCTCCATGCTGAACTCCTCTGATTTTGGGAGCTGCGGAGAGGCTGGATCTTGGCACATTGGGCAGGAGCTGGATGTGACCCACACCAATGGGTGCGCAGCCCTAGGTATCAAGCTTCCCCACTCCGAGTATGAACTCTTCCGCCTCGAACGAGACGGAAAAGACAGGAGCCTGCTCTTTATTGGTGAGAGACCAACTGATGGGTCAAGTCCTAATACTCTCAGTAAGCGGCCCACGTCTTACCAGTCTCCTCTTCTCCAGTGTGGTGGCTCCTCGGGAACTTTGGCAAGACATAGCATGCCACACAATCCAGAAAGATTAAGTGCCCAAGTGAACCACGGAGCACCAAAGACTTCCTTATCTCTGCTGGTGTTTCTAGCTACATTGCTGGTCAAGTGGGATTAAAAGTCTGCTCGAGAAGCAGCAGAAAATGCAGATAAGCTTAGCCTTCCGGCTTTGTCTAGCCCAGTGTTTCTCAACCTTAGCGACTTTAAGATGTTTGGACTTCAACTCCAAGAATTCCCCAGCCAGCTTTACTGGGAGTTGAAGTCCAAACATCTTAAAGTCACCAAGGTTGAGAAACACTGGCTCTAGCCAACAACCAAAAAATAAGCACACTCAGAAGTGGTTGTTTTTTTTTTATTTACAGGTTGCAAAAATATGTTTCTTCGACAGCTTTGTTTTCCGCTGCCATGCTCGCTTACATTCAGACATGTAAATTGGTTTTCTCTGATTTTTGAAGTGGAAAATCATTCGCTTTTCATCAGGCGACTCAATACCACGCAACAGCCTGTTTCTGAAGCAGTTGTTTCTCAATGTCAGAAATTTTAAGACGCAGGGATTTCAATTCTCACAATTCAATTAAGCCGGGTGGAGAATCCTGGGAGTTGAAGTCCACACACCTTCAAGTTCCTGAATTGAGAAAACACTGTTCTGAAAGGCCCCAAATAGATAGGCAAAGTTTTTTTAAAATTTTCCTTCAAAGACATCCCATTGTTTAAACTTCTATCGTGCATTGAAGAATTAATAGATTAGGGACAATGTAAGTCTTTAAGTCCAACCTCCCACCCAAGCAGGAGACCCTACCCCATTTCTGACAAATGGTAGTCCAATCTCTTTTTGAAAGCCTCCAGTGATGAAGCTCCCACAACTTCCAAAGGCAACTTCTGTTCCATGGGTCGATTGTTCTCACTGTCAGAAAATTTTTCCTTATTTCTAGGTTGAATCTCTCCTTCATCAGTTTCCATCCATTATTCCTTGTCTGGCCTTCAGGTGCCTTGGAAAATAGCTTGACCCCTTCCTTTCTGTGGCAGCCCCTCAAATATTGGAAGACTGCTATAATATCTCCCCTGGTCCTTCTCTTCACTAGACTAGCCATGCCCAGTTCCTGTAACCGTTCTTCATATGTTCTAGTTTCCATTCGCCTAACCATCCTGATTGCTCTTCTCTGCACTTTTTCTAGAGTCTCAACATCTTTTTTATAATGTGGTGACCAAAACTGGACTTTAGGTGTGGTCTTATTAAAGCTTTATAGAGTGGTATTAGTATTTTACTTGATCTTGATTATATCCCTCTGTCAAGCAATTTAGGATTGCATTGGCTTTTTTGGCTGCCACTGCACACTATTTAGCTAAGACTCCAAGATCCCTCTCACAGTTACTGCTATTAAGCCTGGTTTCACCCAATCTATATGTGTTCTTTTGGTTTTTCTTGCCTAAGGGTAGGACTTTACTTTTCTCTATGTTGAATTTCATTTTGTTAGATAGGGCCCAGTGTTCAAGTCTGTCAAGATCCATCTGGATCTTGAGCTATCTTCTAGGGCTGTGATGGCAAACCTATGCCACAGGTACTACAGGTGGCACGTAGAGCCATCTTGCTGGGCACACAAGCTGTCAGCCAACTTACCTCCAGCTGAGCATGCACAATTGCAGAGACCCAGCTGGTCTTCGGTCCTCCACTGTGCATGTGTGCAATTGGAGCAGGAAATCCAGCTGGTCTTCGGAGCTCCCCTACGTATGAACACACAATTGTTAATGTGTGCATGAGTGTCCGAACGCAGCTCACGTGCATTGCACATGCAAAAGCGGCATGCATGCACAGATGGTTGCACATGCAGCGCACGTGGAGGAGTTGCACGCAAGTGCGGATGGCACGCACAAAGTGTGTACTTTTTGGCACTCAGTAAGTAAAAGGTTCGCCACCACCGTTTTAGGGTGTTAGCTATTCCTGCCAGCTTAGTATCATCTGCAAATTTGGTAAATTCCCCTTCTATTCCCTCATCTAGGTCGTAAAGTAATACTACTTTCACTGATTTTTCTTCTTGACATTGCTTTGTAGTGATTTTATTGATACACAGCCACCACTTTTTCCAGTGCAAAAAGTTATTATAATAAAGGATGGGAGAAATTGAATTCTAGATGCCATAAGAACGAACGGTGTGACATAATGCACATCTAAATTGAGCCTTAGTGAGCAAGTTGTTTGACAGGATGGATGGTCCATTTTAGCAAGCGGAAAAATGCCTCTTGGTGGAGCAAATATGTAAGGATGATGTCCCATAATTGTTCTGTCGACCAATTGCAAGTAGCTTTAAATTATCTTTGAAATCAAAATTGTATGGTTTTCAGGCCTCAGGGAGAGTAAGCTAAAAGAGAAAAACGTAGACCTCTATCAGCAAGATCACAGTTCGTGGATGCCAACTTATTTATCTAAAAAGTTCTGTGTTGTGTTGAACATGTTGCTTATAGTAAGGCTAAGCGTAGTGCTTAAGGAAGAGGAGATGAAATCCTCACTTCTGATCCTGTGAAAAATGACACATGTGCACGAGGTATTTGCAGAGGTTGAAAAAAAGCCAAGAATGTGGTCACAATCAAAGCCCCGTCCATTTTCCATGGGTGTCAGCACTGCCCTCGACTTACAACAGTTCCATTTAGCGACCATTCAACGTTACAAAAAGACTGAAAAAAGTGACTCGCAACCTTTTTTCACACTTACGACCATTGCAGCATCCCCATGGTCATGTGATCCCAAATTCAGATGCTTGGCAACTGACTCATATTTATGACGGTTGTAGGATCCCAGGATCATGGGATCAACCTTTTGCACCCTTCTGATGAGCAAAGTCAATGGTTGTTGTTTTTTTTTTTTTGCCTGATTCACTTAACAACCATGTTACTAACTTAGCAACCGCAGCGATTCAACTGTGTCAAGAAAGATCGTAAAGTGGGGCAAAAATCACTTAATGGGTTTTCTCAATGACAGAAATTTGGGGCCGAATTGTGGTCGTTAAGACGAGGATTACCGGAACAAAGAATCAGGGTTTGGGTTTCATTGAGAACTATCCGGTCCTGCTCACATGTGCTACAAATGGCACTTTAAAAACATAATTACTAGTGGGGCCAGTGGGATTTTCCTCAAGCACTTGGGTTGCATGAAGGATTTGATCCCATGTTCTGCAGCAGTAATAAAGGCTTAAGAAAGGGGATTCATTGTTGGGACGCTAAGAATCAGTCACAGGCATGTCTTTCAGCAAATGCTGGCCTCTCATCACGTTTATTGCTTTTTTATATATTCTTGTTACAGGCGTAAGTTAGTCTTCACCATCCAATGTTTAAACACAGTTTACTCATTAGATAATCCAATCAAGCAACTCCTAGTTACATATTACACTAGTAGCTAGAAGACAATAGACAGACAGGAAAAGAGATAAGACTGATAGAATATATGAGACATCTTGGTTTGCCTCACCAGGAGCAAAAGGTTATAGAATCAAAGGTCATAGAATTATAAGGTTTAAAGGGGGAGACTTTGGGGGTTTCTATATCAAGACAGTTTGCTGCCTATAAAATATATAAACCCTACAATTTATTTTGGTAAAAACAGGAAAAAAAAATGCTCAGGAGGCAAGTCTCCAGCTTCCTCAAACTGGTAGATTTCAGACATGACGACAACAATGGCCACAATTCCAAGTCAGCGTGGCATAAAATGAGAGGCACTGGATTCTCACACTTTGATGAGGCTGTTTGGTGTCTTCTGATGATTTTCCCCTATCCATCCTAATTTGGGGGGAGGGGGGGGGCTCATTTTAGCTTTCATGGTTATCAACATTGACTTGAGTTCTGTCAAGGATGTATCTTCTGACAAAGCAGAGTTTTTTCTTCAGACCTGTGGAAACCCAGTCTGAGTTAGCAGCTACTCGGTGGTGCAGTGGTTAGAGTGCAGTACTGCAGGCTACTTCTGCTGACTGTTGGCTACCTGCAGTTATGGCAGTTCCAGTCCCAGTAGGCTCAAGGTTGACTCAGCCTTCCATCCTTTCGAGGCGGGGTAAAATGAGGACCCAAATTGTTGGGGGCAATTTGGTGACTCTGTAAACTGCTTAAAGAGGGCTGCAAAGCTCTATAAAGTGGTACATAAGTGTTATTGCTATTGCTACTTCATTTTAAGCAATTAATATTTTCTTCTTCTTTTTTTGCAGTAAGACTAGGCAGGCATCCCAAAAGCTTAGGAAAGAACAAGTGATCCTATGCAACCTAAATTAACTCAGGATGATGCATATGGGATCATACAATAAAAAGCTGCTGTAATTTTGTTTTTAGCTCTGTATATTAATAAGCTTTTTTTATAAGTCTTTTTGCAAACTGATGTATTTTTAATGAAAAGAACAACTATGCAATGACTGCAAATGATAACAGTGTATTAACAGGATTATGATTAATGTGTAAAAAATGTTAATGAGATTTTATAGAAACATCAGAGCCAAACTCATTTACCACAGACAAAATGTAATGCTTTTCTTAACGTGTAATTGTTCCAATAAAGTGTATTTCAGCAGATTTTTAAAATAAAATTCAAAGGAAAGTATTTAGATGTTCTGTACATAAAAACAACTGTTCATCTGCTAAAAAATGAGTCTTTTGTTCCTGGAACTGCCCTTTCCTTTTACTGATCAGCAACAGGACAGAGTATTAAATCTTAGCAATTTCTGACACTTAACTTGTTTGAGACTCTTAATTTCATATGGACCATTGGAAAACTCCAAATTTAAATCATAAAAAGGCTGGCACCTCTGTAAAAGATAACATTCTGCCTATGAAGCTTCTAACTTTGATTTATTAAAAGGAGTTCCAGACATGAGGGGTGGGGGAGAAATAGGGAGTACTTAGATTGAAAAATTCGGGCTACATTTAGCTTTTGAGAAGGATCCCAGGGTTTGTATTCCAATAAGCAGTTGGAAAGGAAACAAAGCCATTCAGGAAAACAAATTATATAACATAGTTAAAATGTTAAACATGATTAATGTATGCCACTCTGTCTTTGTTAAAATTCCCTTCTGTTACATTAAATTTTCCATTTGGTGGTAATTGGGTGGGGGTGGAGGGGTTAGCCTGAAGGCCACATGTAGCCTAGGGGGAGGGTCTTCCAATTGCTGTTCCACTTAATAGTTCTCACCATTTCACTAATTAAAAAAATTGTTGCTGTCTTTTTTTTTTTTTTTTTACAAATATTGTATGCTGTGAGGAGCTATTAACTGCAAATGGTCTCCAGACTATTTCAATAATTTACTGTTAGAAGTGGCTATTTTGATATGGATACTAGAAAAGTTCGCTAGGGATAGTTTAAGTTACTTTGGATTTCGAATGAAAATTAAATCAAGCTTTGGAAGAGTCATTCTTGGGAATAAGAATGGTACTGCTGATGTAGTAGGAACAAAGATTCAGAGAATTGGAATGAAAATGAAAGACAACCAAGTGGAAATTTCAGAGCCTGGGTTCACATGCTAAGCTTCTACGTGCTTAAAACTGGTACTGGCTCAAATCAAAATTGGCTAGGTTTAGAGAAGCCCAAGCTATAGATGATAATTAAAAATACCCACAATACACTGGTACCTTGGTACTCAACATTAATTTGTTCCGGGAGGTGGGATGAGTACCAAAAATGATGAGCACCAACATTTTCCCCCTCATAAGGAATAATACACAGGTACTGGTAGTTTCTAACTTACAACAGTTTGTTTAGTGACTGTTCAAAGTTACAATGGTCCTGAAAAAATATGACTTACCATTTTTCACTTACGACCTTTGTAGCATCTCCATGATCATGTGACCAAAATTCAAATGCTTGGCAACCGGTTCATATTTGTAACCGTTGCTGGGTCCCAAGGTCATGTGATCACCTTTTGCAAAATCAATGGGGGAAGCCAGGTACACTTAACATCTGGGTTATTAACTTACCAACCGCAGAAATTCACTTAACAATTGTGGCAACAAAGGGAGTAAAATAGATAGAGCAAAACTCATTTATCAAGTGCCTCACTTAACAACAGAAATTTTGGGCTCAGTTGTGGTCCTAAGAAAAGGGCTACCTGTAGTGAGTCACAAGACAGCTGACACCAACAAGTTCTAGCTTGTGTGTTGAGTACCAAACAAACGAGTACTGAGACAAAATGTTCAGGTCAAAATGTGTTAAGTGCCAAATTCGATGAGTTTAAAAGTAGCTGAATACCAAGATACATAGCTTCTAAGGCTAGGCATGTATGTTCAACCAGCTATTCCTGGCCTTAGCAAGGGAACCATATCTCTTTCTACTGTATACACTGGGCCCTCCACTTATCATTTCTACAGCTACCACATTGCAAACAGGGATGACAGAATAACAATAATAAAGATAGAAGGGGATCTGGGAGGTCTTCCTAGTCCAACTCCCTACTCAGGCAGGGAACCCTATAACAGTGGTGATGAACCTTTTACTTACCTAGTGCCCAAAAGTACGCACTTTGCAAGTGCCATCCACACTTGAGTGCAGCTCCTCCACGTGTGCTGCATGTGCAACCGCACCACCTGCGCATGCATGCAGCTTTTGCACATGCAACGCACGCAGGCACTCATGCACACATCAGCAATCGCATGTTCATGCAGAGAAGAGCTCCAAAGACCAACTGGATTTCCTGCTTCAATCACGCGCATGCACAGCGGAGGCCCAAAGACCAGCTGGGTCTCTGTGATTGCGCATGCACATGCATGCTCAGCTGGAGGTAAGTTGGCCGACAGCTTGTGTGCCCAGCAAGATGGCTCTGTGTGCCACCTGTGGCACCCGTGCCATAGGTTCGCCATCACAGCCCTATACCATTTCAGAATGCCTGTCTCAAAGCCACCCAGGTTTTTCAGCTTAAGGACTGAGGCAGTTAATCCTTAGGCTTAGAGGTGAATTCAGAAATTTTGTAATTATGCACCTCAAAGGAAGGAGGAAGTACAAGGTAGATCAAGTTTTACTGGTAAGTTCTGCACAAGCAAGAATTTCAATAGCAAGATCAAGATCAATAGCAAGAATACCATAGGGTATTAGTTAAACAATCCATTCTGAAAGCACGTTCTCTTCCTTAAATACCTTGCACATTCTACTTGTAAGAATGTGTCTGCTGAAAAAGTCAATAGGCCTTTTACTCTGCCCTACCCACCACAACTAGGTTTTTAACTTTGAAAGGGGGAGAGTGCAACGTGCAAATAATTCTCCAAGTTTTGCAGTCCCTTGGAAATATCACTATCAAGTTCTGGCAGTAAACAAATTTGGGATCGTGAAAAGTGGTTGTAAAAACATACCAAAATAACTTAAGCAAACGTCCTGTTTTAAATGAATTCAGTGGTGGAATTGTGGTATTAACCTGCCTACTCAAGTTCCTCAAAGATTTGAATGCTTAAGCAAGTGAGCATTTGCAACAACACACCCAGTTGTGATGGAAATGTGAAGGGTATTCAACTACCTCACTGCACAACTCACAAATGAAGCCTTTCTTATGTAAGTTAAGATTTGCATGGCCTTGTTTTGTCACAAACATGACATAAATAGAAAAGAGTGTCATCTGATAAATTGATGATTGGAGAAAAAAATGAGGCATTAAGATTGTGGATACCAAACTCTTGTCTATCCTGGGACAAAGTCTGCTTGGAGACAAGCATGAGTGTGGCTTCCCTTTCTCAAAATATATTTATACACCATAGCCCGTATGTTGTGATAGTTCAGATGGTTGCCTGTCAACATTAGCTGTAAACAGAGCATGAATCATAGTAGCATTATTTAGAACCATGACTGCATACACCTTTTTTGTAACCCTGCCCAAGATCTCCACATCATGAATGATTTGGTGCCTGAATCACTTGTTTGCAAAATTGAGACCATTATACTCATGTATCTTTGTTCCATCCCAAACCATAAACTATGTGACTACATAGAACTTAGTGCTGGTTAAGTCTTGCATAATTTATTGCAGGGTCCACGCTCATACAATTCTGAAAACCACATTCACTAATTATAATCTACACGGGCCTTCTGCATTTGGGCAGGATGGGACTGGATTATGGTTATTTTCAAATATGTTACAATTCAAATCCAAATCGAGTCCAAAATAGGAAAAAAAATCCTTTAAAATGGTCACAAAGCAAATACGACAGCCATTTCTACTTCATATTAACAGCCACTATACCTGTTGCTACATTGATCACAAAAAGGCTATCTATATCCACATGGTTTCCCTTTAAAGCAGATCTCCCTAATTTGATGTGGGCTTCAACTTTCAAATTTCCCCAACCCAGGAGAATCTCTATTGCTGACAATTCTGGGAGTGAAATCCAGATCTTTGTATGATGCTCAGCATGCTTTTAAGAATACCACACTTTAGAATGGATTTATTTTTTTCTTGTTTGTTTGCTGCATGACCTCATTATTAATGTGATGGGATAAAGCCATAGATATCTTAAGCAAGAACATGTGGGTTTGGCTTAGTGTGCTGTGTTAAGCCAGTCAATTACGGGTTTCTTCAGGAAAGTATGATTAAGACACATGGTTTAGCTATGAATCTTATTGCCGTTCCATGTGATAACGGCCCCAAATGTAGACAATTTTGAAAAGGAGACTAGATACATTTCCAGAAGAAAATATGTCATGGAATCTATTTATTATCCCGAGACTTGTCAGAATTAAGTTTGGTGTAGTGGTTAAGGTAGAACATGGGAGATCATAAGTTCCAGTCCTGGCCTTTTGGCACAAAGTCAGCTGGGTGATCTTGGGACAACTCTTCTCGGTCCTACGAAGGAGGCAATGGCAAACTTTAAGGACTTATCCATCCAATCATTAGGTGTCAAAACTGACTCAAAGGCAAGCCCCCTCCCCAAATGGCCTGATTTAAGTACTAGTTGCTGGGGAGCAATAATGAAAGAGGACTATCACACTCTAAGTTCTGCTTGTGAGAAGGACTGTGTTATCTTCAATTTTTAAATCACTATTGAGCAAGCTCATATGCTAAACTCCCAGGAGATGAAGAACCAAGACAGCAGATTTCAAACGTCAACCTTGTAATGAAAAAGTTGCAAAGGTCTCTGTGATCAAATCAATGGCTAATGGAATATTCTTTGAGTCCTTCAGCCATTAATATGTTCTATCTATATAAATGAGATGGAAGGAATCCCATCTCAAAAGGTGAAACACACGTAATACTCTTTAAGTACAACTGACCTTTTAAGTTGTTAACTACCTCAACAGAATATTTTTTCATATTTATTGGCTATTGCAGAGAATATTAAAAAAAGAATTGGCTGCCAACTTCATGGTTAGAAATTAAAAAAAGGGTGAAGACATAATTTGGCTTAATAACTAAATTTACAGATCAATACAGGCATCAATATTAAGATATGTAAGTATTTTTTGGATTATATACCAAATATTTGGAATTAACAAATGTTTAATATGTTTGATTAAATGTTTGATTTGTTAATGGATTAAATCTTTATGTGATAGGCAGATCAATATTATTCTACATGGTTAAGGTTTAATGGTGTGTTTAAAAATAAGCTAAATGATTTCCTATATGTGACTTCCTTTTTCTCTTTTGTCTTTATGCTTTTTCTTTCTTTTTTCCTCTGCCCTTTAAAAAAAATAAAGAAATAAAAGAAGCTGACTAAAAGACTTCTTTGATCCTGCAGCACAAGTATTTTAACAATTCAGTGGCAGAATTCCAATTCAGAAACTGAACGCTATTCAGCGAGTTTGCCAAATAGCTTCTTGTATTGTCTGGGAGGATTCCAGAAAGCTCCCTGAATTTCATATTCCCCCATTAAGGTACACCTCAAATTATTTCATGATAAATATTAGACAACCAAATAAAACTAAGGAAATAGGAATCAAAACCAGATAGTCAATTACACTTTTTTTTTTTTTTTTTGCAAATTACAAACTGTGTAAGTAATCAGACAGGACCAAAATGTATTAATTTGGGGTAGATTTATTTGATTTTTTAAAGATACTACATAGTCAAACAGGATTGGTCTTTTTTCTTTAACAGCATAGAACTAATTCCTACTATTTTTTCCCCCTACATAGACTTATTTTATATACAAAAACAGGTTGTTGTTTTTTGACCGCTGTCTTCCCCAATGTTTAGATGATCAAAACTGAGAATTATGTGGTGCCCTAAGTGTTGGGAGGCAGAAGAATTCTTCACCACTACAGCAATAAAAAGGAAAAAATCAGTCCCATTCATCAACTTTGAACAGGTGCCTTTTTTTCTCCTTTCTTTTTTTGTAACCATTTATAGCAGTAGTCAAATTTCCGTGACAATGAAGAAAACATGAGATGAAATACATTAAATAAGTTAAATATGCATACACATCTGGATATAAGGGTTTTTAACTTGGCTGCATGAACCAACAGCAATGGTAGCTTGGCCCCCACTTTTAGAAGAACAAGGCGTTGCTCCTTATTCTGTGTATAATCTGACACGCAGTCAACTGCCCAGCGTTTCCAACCTCGCAGTGGTGGGATTGCATGTGCTTCTTCTAAGCCATTCATTTCTTCAGTATCTTGGTAAATTCACCAAACAAGACTTACCAATGCTGTGTGTCCAAACATGTCCTTCTACAGATAGGACATTAGGAATCAGGAAGTCTACTGATAAGATTTCCCCCAGGAGGTTGTCCCCAGATCCTTGGCTATTTCAGCACCATTGCACCACTGCCTCCCTGTATGCCACACTAATAAAAATTCAGCTACTGAATTGGCTGACAGGCACAAAAAGGATGCGTATGGTTTCACTTTCTACCTGGGCCGTTGAAAAGAAAGCAGTAAAAGCTAAGTTTGTGTTAGTGAAGGGCACTGATTAAGAACAAGCCTTGTTATCTCCAGAGGCTCACCCATTGTTTTTGGGTTCAGGATGGAGACTTGATTTCGAAACAGCTTCAAAATCAGGGCTCAATGAAAACAAATGCCAAATTACATAAAGGGACGGAAGGCTTGTGCACACCTAATGTTGTGTATGGTTAAGGCCCATGAAAATTTGCTATGGCTGCAAACACCGAAGAGGCAAGGATCTCTGGAGGATGGGACAAACAGGATGACAAAAAAAAAAAAAAAAAAAAATTAGAAGGCA
>JAEANM010012132.1:2127-14951 GCA_017656035.1 Myanophis thanlyinensis | reverse complement strand
TGGAGACGGCTGCTATATGATCTTCTAAAGACAGCCGTACATCCAGGAGGACACCCAAGTTGCGCACCCTCTCCATGGGGAGTAAAACTTCATTCCATCCAAACATGTAGAATGTTAGGTATAGGTGACAATTTGGGACTCATGTAAAATTGCCATGTTTTGAAAAGTATAGAATATGCTCTTTTTTGTGCTTTCCTGTGTCATCATGCTCATACACTCTTCTAGCCATTGTAATAAAATATCTGAGATATCCATCAGTAGAACCCTGGTCTTCTGTCTGCCTAGTAGGAGTTCTGCTGAAATTTCTCAGTTGATCTATTTTCAATAAAGGATTGTATTATAATTTATTTAAGAGGATTTTTTTACTATTCTAATATAAAAAGGTTATATTCTCAAATGGGTCATATTTTGAAATTGCTGGCCTAATTACTCAAATAGGTTTATATGCAACTCTTTGAAATAATCCTGCATGTATTTGCTACTCTTGCCTTTCTTGGTCAGGGTTAATTGTTATAATAGTGAAGGAGAAAATAATTTGGCAATCTAGTGCCCCTTTGATTCCAATGTTTCTAATGCTAATATTTACCAATGGAAATTGAAATTGAGGCATTACAAACATCTGTGCTACTTGCAGAGATCAACTTTTAATGGGGAATAGACTGCTAGAAATGGTAATCTCCAACTGAACGAAGGTGATGATACCAAACATTTATGGGTCAAATAATATTCATGTACTTCAGTTATCTACATACTGATGGCCTTAAAATATGTACTCCTGTCACAAACATTTCTAATAAAGGGAGTAGGACATACAATAAACAATAAAGGTGGCAAATTTATCATTTCTTCTGATCTCTATGATGTTATCAGTAATATGGTAGCAAAAGAAATAAATAGGAGCACTTAATAATTTCAAAGAACAGCATAATTTAGTAATACTTGTATACTGATCTAACTTCAAAGATGAATTGCCTTCCTCCCTAAAACTGAAAAAACAGTTCCTATTACCCAGTAGGATCCATTACTTTAATTTCCTATGAAGTGGCTCAGTTGTAATGTTTCTAATCTTGAGTTCAGAGCAAAATGAATTGGGTTTCTAAATTAAACTTCAATCCAAGTCAGGATCTTCACAACTTCCTTAAATTTGATATACATAAACCACAGAAGTGCATGTGACAATCCATATTTGTTCATGATCCTTAAAATCTTTTTAATGTAGGTTTAATGTTCAATGTAGATTTAATGTGATTGTGTGTGATTGAAAACCAAATACATTAATTAACATAACTTCATTTCTCATTTTGTTGTGACCCTGTCTGCATCTTTGCCAGGCCACACAGCTCTACTGGAAGTCATTACAATACAATAACACTTTATTGATTAGTCAGTTGACCATATAAAAACATGAGCATCAGCCACAGTAAAATACAATATGATAAGATAAGGTGATATACAGTAAGATTGAATAGACTGCAGTGAGATAACATAAAATAAAATATAGTAAGGTAAAATAAAGATAAATTAGAATACAAAGATGTATAGTAAAATGAATATTAATGTCCAAAGACAATGTGGGTTTAGGTGAATTCATCACTTTCACATGCAATTTATAAAATGTGTTCTCAATTGGACAACCCTGACTATAATAGTTCTAGTGACTACTTATATATTTGTGCTCTGAAGAAAATAAGACAATCTTCTATTAGAATCTCAGTATATGGTTTTTTCAAGTACTATGTATAAGTACTAAAGCCTTGCTGAGTTATATAATTGACAATTGAATGTGTGTCATCTTCTGCTTCTGATGCTCCACAAACAAATTATCTCTCGAAATATGGTATTCAATGGAATTGTCCATATTTGACCATAGAATCTAGGTGGTTGAAACGTGATCTGGTGAAGACTATCTATGGTATTGAGTCAAACTTATTGTCAAGTATTTTTCTGTTTGAAGTTTCTTCTTTTTTTTGTGGGGGTAGCCATTTCAACACCTGATGTTTGCAAGTAACTCAATATCAGTTTGTCACTTAATATCAAAAAAACTTTGTTAGAATATCACCTCAGTCTAGAGTCTGACTAGGAATAAATATTATGTTGAGAAGCCAAAATATAATTTGGAGAAGTTGATTGATCATGTGACAGGTTGAAGTGTACTCATCTGTTTTTCAAGTTACATTTTTGATAAGTCTACTAGGTTCCATTGAGAGGATCTTCCATCTGTAATTAAAGACTGTGATTACTGTTGTACTATAGACAGAATAGGTGCCCATTTCAGTTCTTATTTATTGCAACTCAACTCCCAGTTCAACAGTCAGAGTCCAAGTTGGCCCTGAAGCTGAGAAAAGCTGGGCCCTCTCATTTCGCCTTACCTGCCCAATTGCAAAATGAATTTGCCAAACACAAAGTTACCAAAACAGAAAGAAAAGTACTTACCTTCAATCATTTTAAGCATCCAGGTTGGGCAGGTACATAGGAGGTACTTAAGAAAGAGCCACATAATTTCAAGTGATCTCTCTTTTCAAAACAGTAAAATGAGATCTGCTGGAGGAGACTGTCTACTGACGCTAATGGAGGTAATATCATTTCCTTCACATTGCATAGAAAGAAAGAAAGAAAGAAAGAAAGAAAGAAAGAAAGAAAGAAAGAAAGAAAGAAAGAAAGAGGAGAGGAGAAAGAAGTGAGATAGAGAGATGTAATCTTAGGACAGCAGTGCAGTATGGTACATAGGATTCAGCACCAACCATGTTAGGGTCTTCACAAAGTGCAGAAATATAGCAGATTCCTATGTTCTATTTTAATTGTGTTTCTTTTAGGCTATGAGAAAAGAACTTTGCCTTAATCCTTTACAATGATTTTCTTCCAAATATAAACCAACTTTTATAGTGTACAAATGGCTCTTTCTCACTCACTCTCTTTATAAATATAGACCTATCCTTTTTGAAAGAAACATTTGAAATGTATATATTCTGTTTTTCCCCTTAAATTTCAAAATACTCTAAAATGTTCAAAATATGATAATTAGATTCAGTGATTTAATTCAGCTTATGAAAGGAAGGGAAATAATATTGCAATTCTTTCATCTGATTATCCAGAAATTGCAAATTTCATAAAAAGTATGTCTCAGTTCTATGCACCTGATGGGCAGCATACAAATTTCTCCAATGAATAAAATGTCTTCCCAACTGGAAGGCTCTAACCATTTACAGTTTTCTTATAATCAAGTATTTCCTTTTTCAAGAATATTAGATATGACGTACTTCAAAATGGCATTGCAGAATTATTATTCTCCTTTATTCCTTTTCTAACAATAATTAAGTATTGTACACACATAGCAAATAGAACTTCATTAGCCTGTTGTTTTTACTAGTCTCCAGTTTCATACAATATTACTAAACCCAATAAGAAGTATAATAATGGACATGCTAGTGAGTTTTCCTTATTGGGTTTGCTATCTTTTAATTCTTTTCAAGCTCTTAAGTAAATGAACTTTTTGAATGTAAATGGAGGGATATTCAGATAGTGTTTCCAACTACTTTGCCCATCATTCTTGGGGATTCATATCAGTGGTGGAATTCAATTTTTTTATTATTGGTTCTGTGGGCATGGCTTGGGGTGTGTGGCTGGGGGGTCATGTGACTAGGTGGGCAGTTTCTGTAAGCAGGGCAATAAAGATTAGGCTAGAAACAATACCAGAATGTTTTTTCCTGCCTTCCTTACAGGATTAACTCTGTAAAGTGAAAAAAAACAAAAGGAGATTTATTCTAACAAACGGTTTTTAAAACTGCTTAGCAAATTTACTACCAGTTCTATCAAACCTGCTAGAACCTGCTGAATTTCACCCCTGATTCATATGAAGATCAGTTGAAAAAGCCTCCATTGTAAAGCTGCTAACAGTCTATTTCAGTTTATTTTATTATTGATCAAGTTACAATAAAATTTATTCAGAAGGAGATTCATGATAAACAATTTCCTAAAATACTAGAAAAATACATGAAATTCTATTCCACAAAATATAGTTGAATTATTGAGATGATATAACATACGTAACATGGATTCTTTCTAGTAAAACAACTGGTTGTGCAGCAAACATTGTAGTTGGAAAGTCATTGCAACTCTAATTTCAGAGCACAGCAGCTGATATGTGAGTTATGATCATGAATAATTACGTATAGTCAACTATTAAGCCCAATTAAGCTCAGTGGGAAACTTCTATCAGATAGTACATTAAAAGATGTCAATAGAGGTTCTTCTGACAATCACTACTACCACCATGTCTCTAACCAATGACCTGGTATATACAATATTAGGTTTGGCTATACAACTAAGAGGAACAGAAATACATAGCTCCCACCCATCCCTGAAAATGGGGTTGGAGGCTAAAATTAAGGCAATGTTAGTCATTGGATAAAACTACAAAAGGGTGTGGAGATTAAAGATAAGACTTGGCTACTGAAAAAAATACAAGGGCCTGTCTACATTTGAAGCCCTGGACACTGCTAAACAAAAGCTTACAGCAATTATTACCAGGTTAAGGAAATATACTGTACAATCTAGCACACATTGTGATAGTAGACAAGGACAAGCAGTGGTGACAGATGTAGTAAAGCAACTTCAGGAAAGAGTATGAGAAGCTGGAGAAGTATCAGGGACTGAAAGAGGGACCAGAGAGGATGTGAAAAATAAATGCCAAAGTAGTGCTACTGGTGATAGAAGCACTCTAGGCTGTGATTCTTAAACTGGCAGAGTAGCTCCAACAGATCCCAGGAACATCAAAACTCTTTGCCTAGAAGAGTTTGCTCAGTTTATCTCAAAACAGCTAAAATACTGTGTAGAACCCTCAAACTCCCAGGCTTCTTATAGAGGACGTGATCTTGAGGAAGACACATATCAAGCATATATAAACAGAATCAGACTTATTGTGATTAGCAGTGAAATTTAATTCTTTTTACTAGTTGGAGTTAGGATTGAATGAATCAAAATAACTCCAGCCCATGTTAATTTCATGTTCCAATTCTTTTCCATTAACATATCAATCTATTTTTAGAAACCTCATGATAATTGATAATGTTTGTTAACACAGGTTTTGAAATTTTAATCTTGTTCTCTGTTGTTATTCTACCTGTTAACTATTTTATTATTAACATAGTAGACAGTTGACAAGTCAATAATTTGTAAATGGAGTTAGAAATTTGGGAAACTAATATTGTTGCAATATATTTACCAGTATTCAACTGGGAGGATAATATATGTATATGTTTGCATCTTTTTTTACTGCAGATTTTTAATGTTTTGTTGGGGGGTTGTTTGTTTCTGTAAACAATTTTTTCCTTTGAATTATGTATTTTAACTTTTTGAATTAAAAAAAAGTATTTTAAAAGATAATTTTTCTGCATTTCTGACACTCATGTTTGAGCTCAACCATGCTTAACCCCTAACCAATCTGGATTAGCAAAGCACCATTTATGTCTTCCCATAACTTGATACATTCAAATCATTTGGCATGGTTCCTATATCATTAAAGCATAGAATATTTGACTTATTTTTAACTTCACATATTGTGCAGATTCAGCTTATTTTTAGCTGGAAATGTAATTTCAAAATTTAGAGAGATGAAACACTTAACGTATAGCTGAGGTACAAATTAGTGTTGGAAATGAATTTGTAGTTGCAATTCTGATAAAATCCATCATGCCTATTAGCAGTAGGGAAACTATTAGCAGTGGGGAAATGTTTTTATTGGAATCAAAGAGAGCTTCCTTCCTGATGCAAAAGTGCAGAAGTTATTCCTCCTCACCATTATAACAGTTTATTTTACTGTGGTCTGTATGATATATTGTGCAGAAAACCATACGAGACTTGGAGGGAAATGTGAAAGAAAATTGGGCCAAGGAAGGTATGTTAATGATGTAAAAATGACTGTGTGTATTTTATATATTAGGAGTGATGAGCAAGAGAAAGAGCAAGACGAGCAATAGCTGGACCCAGGTACAATTTCATCATGAAAGTAAACATTTCAAGAGACTATCTGCTGTTGTAGTGACAACATTGCTGAAAATTATCATTTAACTGAGATTCTACTCCATACTTGGGTCATACAATATGAAATAATCATTAGTTTTGTCAATTATTTTAATGGTAGCAACGTACACTAGCTGGTCTTTAAGGAATCCTATAAATATGAATACATGGGGGGAAACAGTATTTGCTTCCTAGTTCATATTAAATAATGCTGAGGTAATGCACACCTTGGATTCAGTTACATTTCCAATCACTTATAATGCACTTTTTCTTGTAATTACTGGATGATTAACATTTTAAATCTGAATTATCTCAATTATTTGCTTGTTTTTAATTGGAACTCATTATAATGTATAAATGTTCTCTTTTTATATTTGTTGTAGAGTTCATTTTGATCTCCTTTGCAAGCCAAATAATCAAAACACTAACAAAATAATTGGCATATTTTTGCAAAGTAATGTGCAGGAAGCCAGTTGTGGAAATGAGGTACATTTGTTCTGTCTGCATATAGTTATTTGATTTCACAATTCATTAATGGAGCCCTATCCTTATAACCATTATGCAAATATTAACAGCAGTCATTATAAAGATAACAGTATCTGCCATTTAGAATATAAATTGTCATCCTGAGAAACAAATTGTTGTGGACAATTAGCAAACTCACCTTTTATAGGTAGTCCTTGACTTACGATTACAATTGGGACTGGAACATCTATCAACTAAACAATGTGGTTGTTAAGGAGTTTGGAAGAGGAATTTCAGAATTAAGGCTGCTACTAAAAAGGTCCAAAGCAGAATTTTCACCAATGGAGTCTCAACCAATGATGGGCCATAAGTTGGGACTTTCAATTATCATAAATTAGTGGCTAGAACATAGGAAGAAGTTGAATTTTCATACATACTTGCCCAACCAATGTAGAATGTTTGAAAATTTGTTGACTAATTCCACAGTAAACACTATAAATTTTTAAAGCTTAATGCTTCACTAAGATTCATTTAGTTCTCTGGTCATTAGAAAATTGTTCTAAAATACTGTATATTTATTGGTAGCAAGTCCGCAAAAGAATTACTTGCCTTGTAAACATTCTATAGTTGTGCAGTTCTGTCAAGTATTCATGAAAGTAAGTATCACTAAGTTTGTTAGGACTTATCTCAGAAGATATATCTTGAATTTGGTTGCATATTCTCTTGACTTTTCCATTCATTGAAAAAACTACAAAAGATTGTAGACATTTGTCAGAACTACTCAAAATTCAAACATTGCACAGTTCTCCCTGATAAATGCAAAGAGAAAGCAACACAAAAAAGCAAAGTCACTTTCAATTATTCCAGGAGTTTTCATGTTTCTCCAATTTTAATATCCACTGATCTGGATAATTAGAGACTAGAATGTCTTTCCTACAAAAGCTGTCCTATCTAGTCAGTCACACTTGAATACAAAAGTATCTTAATCTTATGGAATAATCTAGTTGCACATGGACAAGATATAACAGGCATGCTGCTATTGTTGAAAAAGCAGAATTATACTTGTAGAACATTCTCTATGGCTCAGTGGGCTCCTTTCATCCATTTAAGAGTTTATTTCTTGGTTATAACTTCTTTGCCTTTCTATCTTATTCTCTGTTTTTATATCCACAACTTCACTCTTTGTCTGTTCTTTTCTCTAGGTCATGTCACTTTGGCTGATATTCCTTTTTAATGTGCTTCTTTATGCGTATATTCATATATTGCATGCACATCTACAAGTATTCCTGGCAAATGGGAAACAAGGATTGTTTGAAAATACTGTATATAGACTACAATCTATAAAGTAGATTATGCAGGGTCCTTTAATAAAGGAAAAGATGGATGTAGTAAAGGATAAACTGAAAGCATTTGGAACTTCTGTCCTGAAGACTAAATACAGAGTTAACTAATTCATTTTCCCCTTTTATGACCCATTAAGATCATTCTGCTGAATTCTGCTGGTAAGTTGCTGAACAAAGCAATGTTTCCAACTGATTTTTGATGGAAAACCAAGAAAAACTGTTAAATGTTAAGTCATTGGTTTATGTAATTAAGAAAGTTTTAATTTTCCTTTCCACAAAATTAACATTCCCAGCCCTAACCTTAATAATATAATACCACTTCCACCCTTGCCATTGTCCATATTCATTATTATTTTCAAAAGAGGTGTGTGTTTTGGCTGTCCCAAACTACCTACAGTATTTGTGATTTAGAAGAAGGGGAAAAACAGGCAAGGCAAATACTGTTCTTAAAGCAGAGATTCACCAAGCACCAGTGGTAGAATTCAATTTTTTTTACTACTGGTTCTGTGGTCGTGGCTTGGTGGATGTGGCTGGGAGGGTCATATGACTGGGTGTGTAGTTTCTGTAAGCAGGGCAATAAATATTAGGTTAGAAACAATACCAGAATGGTGTTTTCCTACCTTCCTTACAGGATTAAGCTGTAAAGTGGAAAAAACAAAAGGAGATTTCTTCTAACAATCAGTTCCCCGAACTGCTTATAAAATTTACTACCGGTTCTAGCAAACCTCTTAGAACCTGCTGAATTTCACCTCTGCCAAGCACTATACTGTATGTCCTGATTTGTCATAATCACTTCATAATCTCTTGTAGCCACAATCTATTCTGATCTTTGCCACTTTCAGCCATGACAATGATTGTAGACCACAATGTATCATAATATACTATAACTATTACCCAAAGATTATAACTGTAAGTGTTGTAACAAAACTGAATTACAAGAAATATTAGAAAACTCTGAAAACATGTGAAAGCTGGATTCAATAAAGTTCATATATAGTATTTTGAACACTATAAACTCAAATGAAGGTTCTTCTTGTAACTTGACTTTTAAAAAGAAAATAACAATTAGGAATCCAACAGTCTTGAAGATGTGAAATAGAGACTCTCACTACATCAAAATATAAGTTGGATATTTAAATTCAAAGATATATAAGTGATGCAGGTAAAGAAAACAATGAAGTAACCACTTTGGCAGTGTTTAGGAGGTTAATCTAAATGTGGATTTAGAATGAAAAATAAAAAGATCAATAATATAAAATAAAATTTTATTGTAATTTTTGACCACATGACTGCAGTCAGATTGTCTAAAGAAGGCATGCTGTCAAAAGACAATTTAGTCAAATATTTTGGATCAACAGTTATGAGGACAATCCAGATGGGTGATGATGCTCCAGGATCAGACCATATTCCGGCCAACATTTAAATTAGCCAATTTAAAAGTATACTCATGGGTAGTGAGTCAGTAGTTAGAAAGTCATCTGTGTTTATCTAAAGCTCTACATCTTTGGATGCTACATGAGATAAAATCCTTTTAACACATTCAAATTAAAGAATGCACAGATCATAAATTTTAATTACATAAAGTTGGATGACCTAGAATACTAATGGCAGCATCATCTTATTCCTAGCTGCCATGTTTGCCTATGTAGTCCTTCCCAAAATAAATAACTGCTCATGAAAGTGCTATGGTGATGGCCAAAAATATAAAATATAGAATATGTGTATACAAGGAATAGATCAACAACAGTGTTTTACACCATTTTGGCTCTGTCTATTTGACTGAACTATTTGGAGAAACAGAATTGATTTATAACTCTGCTCCAGTTAATTGGAAACTAGTGAAGCCTATATTTTCCTTTGAATTGTTGAATGCAATTGGCTCTTCAGCCTCTTATGGCTACTTAAAAAGAGGGGGACAATAGGTATGTAATGAAGGGGAAACACCAGCTTCCTTGTGAATAAGCCACAGCTCCAGGCTATAAGTGCCTGCAGACCCAGTTCTTGTTAAACATAAAGACTTCTCTGAAGAAAGGGTAGGTGTGTAGATGGGAGAAGAAAGTTGAAGGGAAATACATGCCAGAAGATGACAAAGAGAAGCCATGGAGGAAGTAACTGCTGGAATGATTCTTATCAGGCTTGTATAAAGACAAGACTTGTCAACCTTATGCTGCCTAGCTGGAACTCAACTGATGATGCTGGTTCTTCATACTAGAAAGCCTGATTTCAAGGAAAGGAAGGAGCTAGAGACATCTCAAGGAAGGAATTGCCTATATGCTTGCTGCTAAGAACCCACACTGATACTGTTGGTGCAAGAGAAGAACAAGCTTCAAACTGTTGTTGCAAAACCTGATTACTTCCTTGGTGTGGTTTTATTTTAAGAGCTACTTTGGACTATTGAGATTCCAAATAATCTGCTTCTGTTGACAGCCACAGTGCCTGAATGCTCAAGGATCTGGGCAGAATAAACTTCAGCAGGATTTCTACATTGTTGGAGAGAAATTAAGGATTTACTCTCTTCACTTATTAGTGGGATTATATGATCAAGATCTCTATTTTTACATGTGCATTTAATTTTTTTTTAAAAATTATATTTTTAACCCTCATTTTTTCCTTCTACTTTATCTATGATATTATTGGTATCATTTCTGCCTTCCTCCCATGCAGAGAATGCATGCTTTTGCATTTTCCTCCTATTAGGATGTGACTATCTAAATTCCAAGATTTGACTATCTCCTAATTAAATTTCTTGTAAATCTCAACAATATAACAAAATCTTTGTTATAGTGACAAAACCTCCTTCACTAACCTTGTTCAGATTAAATTCCTGCTTTCAGGAATAGTGACATGTGTACACAGAATGCTACATCAATGCCATTCTGCAGAACTTGAGTCAATTCGTTTTTCTCACTGACGAAAACTTTTGCTTTCGCCTGGTTTGAGGCTCAAGCTAACCATTACACTGTCTCCCAAGAAATTAAGGTTCCTGTTCTTACAGCTTATCTCTTTCTATGATTGATAGATTATGTGCCATCAAGTCAGCATCAACTCTTAGTAACCATTTAGACTTTTTTTTCATGATGAGCCATCTACCACCGGCTTATCAGATCTTCCAATAGTGCACTCTTTTAGTTGAACTTGAATCCTTCCACCTTGCTACTGGTTCTTTTTTCATATGATAATTTGAACTTGGTCAATTTTGTCTTGAGTAAAAACTCTGGACTGCTTTGTTTTAGATACATTTGTGTGTGCAATGGGGGAAAGCTGTTGTATGTTCATGGTGTAGAAAATAGAGATGCCAGTAGTATATTTTACATAAAGTATATTTTACATAAACCAATGGTGTATTGCATCTTGCACACTGTAAGCAATTGCCACAGTTGGCTACATTTCAATGCAGGGGGCCTTCTTCACTTCATCAGGAATCATACAAACTCAGGCCAGATAACAAAAGATTTTGCTCCCAGGCACCTCATTTGGACTTGCCCAGAGTCCAACTCTGCATGAATCTGAACAATTTTATATGGCAGATAGCATAAATACTTTCCTGTTCAATCCTATGGGTAGTCTCATACCCATCCCTTCATAGCAGCTTAAACAGGGTCTCCAAGTGGCAATTAGAGGATGCAGTAATGTCAGAGAAATAATGACATTTCAGTGCCTTTATCACCATGGTGTAGAATATGGCCTCTTATTTTGTTCAGTCATATTCATATATTTATTTTTCTCCAACATCACTCTAGGCATCAGTTGTCTCCTGGAATGTCTTAGAAAACCAGAATACATCTTGGAATCAAGGCATAGCAGCAATATATTCCAAGGCCCACTCACTCACCTCTTCTAGACTGCAACCAAGGCCTTAGCTGAGCTTCCCACCAGATTGTAGTTCTGGGTGACCAAGAGTCATCATTCACTTGGGATGGGTTGATGAAACAGGCTCTGTCTCCTCATGTAGATGGGTGGCCCCAGCAAAAGTAACCAGAGAGTGATTACTCTGTGGCATCTTATTGATGGTAACATCCTCACACCAGAACATGTTGTAACTGCCCTGAGCAAAAAATAGATTCAATGCACTATCCCTAGTATGGGGCAGGCCCTCTATTACCTGGGGCAGATTCACAGTTGCTGTTGAAGCCATTAGCTTCTATGTCACACCAAATTCAATGTCTCCATGAGGCAGGTAAAATTCCCCCAATAGTGGTGGAGTTTCATCATTGCAATCCAGCAGCAGAATGATGTTGCATAGCAGGGAGGGCAGTAAAGCAGCAGTAATCCTAGTCTCCCAACCAGAGAGTCTCAAATCTATTATCTATGGAACAGAACCTCTGAGAGGCCTCATTAATAACAATATTCAACCCATCTGTCTCCCCTTGGCAGACATGTCCAGTAGCAGAGTTCTGAGAAAGGAACAGCCTTTTCTGAAGCCTTTGGGAAATTCCTATACTTTCATTCACATTTCCTATCTATCTTCCCTTACATAACTTCTCAGATTTTTCATAAAATATCAGACAAATACTGAATATATGAACTCAGAAATCTGTTTTCAATGTTTTCTATCTAATTTTGCTATATACTTTGAATTTGTGTTTTTTGATGTATTGGTTGAAAGAAATGGTCTTTCCGTCAGTTTCCTCTATTCCATTTTTTCCCACATTTTGCCTTTTCTAACACTGCTATTTGCGATACGAACTGGGGATGAAAGAGATTAAATGTCTCTGAATAGAATGCATTGATTGTAATAACTATATTTATTAGTGATTAGAAACCTCTTTTTGCTAAAAAAAAAAAAAAAGAAGAAGAAAAATGAAATTGTGATTTATGGGTTTGATTGTTAGAAAGGGAAAGAGGGAAATTATGCTGTAATCTTAGGGTAAAATAACTTGTACCTGCATTTAAAATTGGAAGCCATTTTAATAGCTTTTCTTTTTTACTTTTTTTCTCTTTGCACTTTTTTCCTTTCATTTCCTTTCCTTTTATTTCAAAACTATATCTTTATTATTA
>JAEANM010012131.1:0-14951 GCA_017656035.1 Myanophis thanlyinensis | reverse complement strand
GCAAAAGCTGGCTGAGGGATTCTGGGAGTTGAAGTCCACAAGTCACAAAATGGCCAAGTTTGCCCACCCCTGAGTTATACTCTGTCAGCAATAAGTGCTATCAAGTACATTCACAATAAAATGTCACATTTTGTCTTTTTCTTCTCTTTCCCCCCCTTCTTTCCTCAATCTTTCTTTTTTCTTTTTTCTCCTGGCTTTGGCAAAATATTAGCTGCACGAAGGACCATCAAAAGGTACATAAATGAAAAGATAATGGTTTGGCATACCAAACTGATCAATGCTGCGTAAATATCCAATCAGGGTTCTTCCATCTCTAAGGAGGACCAGGTGTTTCTCTGGAGAGGGGAAAAAAGAGGAAAATCTCATTAATTTGCAAAAAAACCAAGCCTTTTAGAGAGTTAAATCAGCAAGGTTGCAGGAAGCCGTTGTAGTCCAAAACAGAGCTCAGGAGCCCAATTTCACTGGCAGACTGCTTGGGCCACCACAGGCGCCCCCCCCCTCCACATCAAGCTGGTCACACTCACCCTGCCCCCCCTGCCCCCCCAAGGTCAAACAGTACCATGAAGTGACCCTCAATGAAATTGAGTTTGACACCCCTGCTCTAAGCTAACCCAAAACTCTCCAGTTCACACCGTTTTAAAATGGCTTTACAGTTTTAATAGTCTGCCACATTTTATGCTTATAACACACCACAAACTATGGTTTACTCAGCTCAGTGTTCAGGGGTTCTTTTGCATAGTGCAGCACTTACATGGACTGCACACATACAACATGCTAGTCTAAAAATATAGCCTGCTATTTTGTGGTTCGAGTGATTATGCAAGAAAATATCTAAATGGGGTTATCTTTTAACCATGACTGGAAGGATAAATGTTTGCCTTTAAAAGCCATTCACAAATGTATCTCTGAAGGAAACTATCATGTAAAACACCAAGATAAAACAAGTTTAACTGATGTTTCAGTGTCTCTGGAAGGAAAGTAGGAAGCAGGTAGGTAGGTAAGTAGGTAGGTAGGTAGCAAGCCTTAGGCTTCAACCCTTCCACTTTTGTAAAAATTCACCAGTGGCTTTGAAACTATGGGTTACAACTTAGGGCATTGTGCAAACTCCCCAACTGTAGTTTATCCCTTAACAATGATTTAAATTAACTTGCTCAAAGCCCAGCGCAAGTCAGAAACCACTTCCAAGGCAGAAAACAACAGAAAAACCAAGAAAATAGTGCCAAGGGATCCACCAAACACCCTCCAAATCAGAGAGGAGTCCTACTACTATACGGAACGCTCGCCAGCCCCAAATCCTTCAAACCGAGATCGGCCACGACGCTGCGCTCCTCGCCTCTCTTTTTGGGAAGGGGGGCGTCTCTCCCCTTTTTTCACGCCCTTAGCATTCATGGCCCAACCCCAACCTGCAGCTGCCATGCATGCATGCATGCATGCCAGCATGGTTGCAGGACAGCGGCGCTTAAATTAGCGCAATGCCATTTCCTAAAAGCAAAGGCATTTATTTAGAGGAGAGAAGCGGAAAGAAAGCTGGTTCAAAACCCGAGAAGAGGAGAAGACCGGCTCGCTTGCAAGGAGCCCCCCCCCGCCAAGCGCAAAGGGACCTCGCCCTGAGGCGGCTGCCCCGCGCGCAACTCACTGTCGATGTCTTGGATGAGGCTGGCCGTGCCCGGCATGTAATTCATTTTTCCCCCGGACGCAGCGGAAGCTCCGCCGCTTGCATCGGCCCTGGGAGAAGCGGAATCAGCTCTTGGCCTCTCCCCGCCCGGGCCGGAAACACAAGCTCCGGCGGGGCGGGGAGACAAAAGGGGACCTGCGCCCGGCGGCGAGTTGGTGCGCATGGGAGTTCTCAGGAGGAAGGCTGGTGCCGCCGGCCTCGACCCTTAAATAGGCGGCCAGGGAAGGGCGGAGGAGTCGGGAGCGGCCGAGCCCGGCTGGCTGGAGCGCAATTAAAGACGGGATCGGAAAGGGATCTCGGCTGCGCCCGCCGATCATGGGGAACTTGGACCCTCCGTTTTGGATGCATGAAAGGATGCGCGGGATGGGCTCCGCAGCATCAGACTCGTGTTCGCTTAGTGTAGCTGGTTCATGAGCTCCTACACCCTCATCCCCACCCGGGATTTGGGCTGCAGCGGGACCAGCAAACCACCTGCAAACCTGGTTTGTTGTGGGATGCCTGCTGTACTCTAATCTGTAATACGGGGAGTCCAACTAATGTGTTTATCCAATCATCATTTAGGGTGCTATGATCCCAGTTCCAATATTATGATGTATATGTAAGCTTGCAAGAACCTAACTCAGCCTGAAGATCACTGGGTGACCTTGGGTTATTATTGCACATTAATTTTATCCATTTGCTCTTATATTATTCTACTCCAAGTGGCTGCCTGGACAGTTTCCTTGGCATGGTTTCTCACCTACAGTTTCCTTGGCATGGTTTCTCACCAGGAGTTTGCCATTGTCTCCTTCCTAGGCAGAGAGAAAGGCCCAAGATCGGTGGGACCTGAATTTACAATTTCCCTAGTTCCTTAACCCTACATCAAACTGGCTCTATTCTGTTTTATATTCTTACTTATTCAACAGTATTACGAATACTAAGAATTCTTATTTAAAACAAGAATTTTATTCTTATAATCCTAAATTTTAGGTATTATTTGTATTTTATATTTTTGCTACATGCTTGTAATTTTTATTTACACTGGTCTATCACTGATGTAAAAATGTGTACAGTATGTTACTCATTTTAAGGATAAAATAGAAGGTGAAAAACAAATATTTGTATGTCATTTGTGCTATTGTGTTAAGATTAAGAAAATCTTGACTGTAAATGCAATTTTCCTAATCTGCTGTCCCCCAAATATATATATAACGGTCAAAATGGCTTCAAATACCATTGCAAACTGAATTTTCTTAATATGCACAGTAGAGACATGTACAGTAGAGACAATGTATATTTTAAACCTGCTTAAAAGAAAGTAATATAAAAATATTTCTGGGCATAAAATCCTTTCAAAGTTCTTTCAAGTGCCTGGACAGTTACGCAATCTGTAGAATATTATTTAATTTGTTTTGTCCCCAATCTTGTTTTATGGGGAGTCTCCATTGGCCCTCCAAATTTGTTATTAAATTTATGGAATAAACTATGCTCCGTTCATGACAATATTCCTCTTCCGAAATAAAGTTTGAAGGCAAATTCTGCTATATAAAATAAATAAGTGACAAGAATGGTGGGAGGGGGGGGAACGCAAATTTCCTCGCTGGGCCCTAAACAAAATCCGAATTCTTTTTTTCCCCCGGCGCTTTAAGAGTTAATTGAAAGTTTCTTCTAAATCAGACTTGCTGATTGGATATCATTCCCGGTGACGTTGGAGAGCGGTCCCTGCTCATTGACGTCAGCAGCAGCATTTATTCTTTTACCAAAACCCTACCGCTCTCCCCACATCCGAGAATATCGTAAACAGCCAATCGAAGCCGAAGAGGTGTGTTTGATCGTTGTCATTGGTCGCCTCGTGCGCAAGCGCACTGGTTTACAAGGGGGGGAAATAAATACTAATAGAAGAGACCGTAATGGCGGCGGCGCTGAGGAGGTTACGCGGAGCAGAAGTGGAACGAGTTCGGCCTGAGCCGGAGCCTCCCCCACCACTGTGGGGCATAGCACCATTTACGTGTGCCCAGCACCGCGGCGGCGGGCAGAGAACGGTTCAGGGCGGCTCCCAGGTAACGGCCCAGTCCCCGCTCTTATTTTTTTTCCCCTCTCCCAGTTATTAACGCTATCTGACGTAATTGACCCCCTCAGGCCACCGTCTGCGCCTCTTTTGCGTTTCCCCCTCCCCCGAAGTGCTACCACGTGCCTGTTGCGTCTACTCCGAGAAGGAAGTGAAACGAAGCCCGTTCGGTTTTCTCTCCTCGTCATTCCTCCCCTCCGCATTTGCTTTAATGATTGCTCAGCTGACTCTGGCCGATGCATTCCTCCTTCCGCACCAAGTGCACGCGTGCCGGAGCTGAGCCATAACAAAAGCTTCCCTTGGCTCGGCTAAGAAAAAGCGGCGGCGGCGGCGGCGGGGGGGGGGGGAGAGAGGAGACCTTGGATTGGTTGGAAGTTACGAAAATGGTAAGTCCTGTATGAAAGGTCATCGTCTTGTTCCTGTCTAGAATTTTCCGTCCTTGTCAGTCCCCAGGAAGATCGTATAAACTTTAATTCTTGAAAAACGGAGCCCAGAGACTCAGGGAAGGTTCTTGGCGGGGGCTTTTTCCTATATTGGAAAAAGGCTTGCTGGCTAAACCTATTTAGAGCAGGGGTCCCCAACCGTTTGGATCTCAGGGACCACTAAATTCATAATTTTAAATCCCGAGGGCCACTGATACGATCTGCTTAATGACCGATCCCTGATTTAGTGCAATATAAAAAAATGCAAATAATTTTTCTGAGGACCACCAACATTTTCTCATGGACCACCACCAGTGGTTTAGAGGAGGAAGGTAGTTCTGCATAAATCTGGGGGAAAGGTAAAGCAAGTCTGTTATCGTTTAGTCTTTTCTTCTAGGTCTGTCTACAGTAAAATGCTCCATGCTCTCTCTAACAATTCTGTGTCATGAAGGTAGATTCTGAGGAATGGTGAAAAGTCTTAAAGTGTTGTGTATTCCTAGAAGGTTCTTTTCATTGATCATTACGTTACATGGCAAATAGACTTATTTTCAAAGATTGGGTGGGATTAGCTGGGTTTTAGCTGCTCTTAAGGGTGATAGTTTTCTGTTTTTGAACTTGATCCATGGTCTTCAAAATATTGAAGCAGATTCAAATAGGAGGCTTTTTTAAATTCATAGTGGAACTCTGGTAGTATTGTGTAAAATACGCTGTTTTGAAGCAGCTCGTTTTTAGTTTATTGTACAGTAGCTTTTTCCCAGCTTAAAAATGGGGAATGTAACAATAAAGGACTTACAAAAGAGTGATAAAGATTCTGAATGAACAACAAAGAAGTCCTAAATCTAAACTGTGAACACTTGTCTAATATACTTTAACACCTAGAAAATTCTTAACGAGCAGGGGGCATGACTTGAATTTCCATTTCTTGGGAGATTAGTTTTAGTACAAATAACTGGCATCATGGAGAGGAGGCATGCCTACAAAATTTAGACAACTGGAGATGAATAGCATTCAACTATAGAGCAATACGTTATTAGTATAATTCTTGACATCTTACTTTAAGGTTGCAATAGAAATAACTTTACCGTGTTTTAAAACTCACATATTTAGTTTTATTAACTTGTTCTGGGAAAATATTTTAGTCTCTGGAATTTTAAAAAATAACTAAATATGTATGCCTCCAGTTAAACCATATTGAGGACAGATGACAAGCTATTTATACTTGCATACTATAAATTCTTGGACAGTTTGATCAGCTGTGAGTAAGAGTATGAGGCAAAAAAAATTAATTAGTTTGATTGCTGAAGAGAGATTTAAGATAAAGCCTGCTTTTTATTAGTCACTTCTCGCAGCCATTCTGTAAATAGTAAGTCTGTAAGTGTAAAATGAAAGGTGTTGCCCAGGTGATTATTAAACTAAACATACATAGGCTTACCAATATTATTTTAGTGCATCACAAATACCAGCAGATATTAAAAATGTAAAAACAATTATTTCAAATTGTGTTTTGATACCACTGAAATTAATAGCTCAATCAATGAAATAGGGTCTGAAAGACACTGATATTTTACTACTGATCATTAAAGATAACCAGTGCAAAATATCTAAGTTTAAATAATTTGTTAAGGAGTCTCGTAAAATATAAAGTGGAAATTGTATTGGTTAAAAAAAAATGGATAGTAGCTGAGACTGTTTTCCTTGGTATTTTTATAATCTTTCTATCTGTATCTACTTATAATTCTTGATATTTTGTGCAGCATCTTCCATTTCTAAAAAATAAAGCACAATCTCAATATCTATAAGAGTAAATAGAGATCCACAAGAGTTTATGCAGTGGTAATTTGGTTCATTTTTCAGATGCTACTAGGATTTTTTTAGAGGATTTAGTGTTACTATCTGACTCACTGTTTTATAATTGAAATAAAATCAAAGGTGAGTTATTTGAATCTTAAATAAATTTTAGATTATTGTACTTTGGGATATGCCTAAACATTTCAAGCTTATGTTTAGGTATTGTTGGGATACATATTGGTTATTCTGATGTGTTCCTTATTTATAGCTCTTATCATTTGAAGATTACAGATTTTCGAGTCATTGCTTGGAAGAAACCATTGATGTATATAGCCACTGATTTATATAGATCATTCGTATCAGATTATTATAATGTCCTTCCATGAATGTAGTATGTAGCCATTTACCTAACACCACAAGAGTTTCCAATTCTTTGTGTATTATAATGATCACCCAACAAATGAGCTAAGTTTTAAGGTGTTCTAAAGCAATTCAGAAATGTAATACTGGAAGTACTCTAGAGGAAAGTACTGGTCTCTGATTCTCTGACCCAACCCCCCTCCCAGGATTTTATTTTTGCAGGTAAAATTTAGATTTGTTATTAATCATAGCTGTGCGTTCATATAAATATAAGTGGTGTTGCATTATGAAAAAAGGAAGGTCCTGCTCTTTCCATTTCCTGGTATGACCTTGAAAAGACTGGAAGTCGTCTACTCATCCAATTTTTGCCAGTGGGTTATGAATTTTAATGTAACATCAATTAAACAAAACTTCCTTGCCTGTCTACCAGTCACCACTTGAAATACGCACACACAGACACACACACAAACACACACACACATAGTGTTTCCCCCCAAAATACAACCTACCCCAAAATAAGCCCCCTATTTTTATGTATGAACCTAATATAAACCCTACCCTCTGGGCTTTGGTGGCGCAGAAGTTAGAGCAGTACTTCTGCTGACTGCCGATTCAAATCCCACCAGGCTCAAGGTTGGCTCAGCCTTCCATTCTTTTGAGGTGGGTAAAATGAGGACCCAGATTGTTGGGGGCTATAGGCTGACTGTAAAACCGCTTAGAGAGGGCTGGAAAACACTATAAAATAGTATATAAGTCTAAGTGCTATTGCTAACCCAAAAATAAGCCCTAGGGAAATGGGTGCATGCGATCCAACAGTGGCAGCAGCCACAACCCATGCAGCACAGGTGACTGACTACCTGTGCAAGCAGCAGGCAGAACAGAGGCAGGGGATCTGGACAGGCTGTGGTGGCAGTGGGTTGGAGTGGTGGGTGGTCGCTGGAGGCTCATCTTCACATCTTTCAGCTTGTCTGCAGCCCGCATGGTGCGTCGAGATCCCCTGCCTTCTGCTCCATGCCTGTGTGTGTAATAAGCCCCAGTTAAGGTTATCATCAGCCTGGGGTGTGTGTGGGTGGACATGGCCAGCACTAGAGGTGGCGAGGGTGTCTGGCAGCAGCCTTAAGCCGTGCAACATAGGTGAGTTGTTTACCTGTCTTAAGCAGCAGGTAGAGGCATGGGGGAGGCACACGATCTGGAAATACTGCATGGGCTATGTTGAAAGCTGAGTCGGTGGGACAGAGTGGGCAGTCGCCTATGAGCGGCTCATTTTTGCATCTGTTTGCCTGCGGCCCGCGCAGTGCATCAGGATTGTCTGCCTTCCCACCATGCCACTGCCTCCACCTGCCAGTGCGCAAAGACAAGTCTCCTGCAACCACCTGCCTGCTCCAGCCCACAGATTCTCAGCTTTCCCCCAGACATGCATTGCGTCCAAATCACCTGCCTCCCGCCCGTGTCTCTACCTCTGCTGCTTGGACAGATAATCAATTCACCTGTGCTGCGCAGGCTGCATAGCCCCTAGAGTGCACCAAGGGGCAATGGGCTGCAACTGCTGCTGCTGCCAAGCACTGTTGGTCTCCATGTGCTTGCCACCTCTTGTGCGCTCACTAGTGGGTAGGGCACCTAGTCAAGCTGATTACCTGATACCATGTTTCCCTGAAAATAAGCTCTAATGCATCTTTTTGGAGCAGTAGATTTACAGTTTAATACACAGACACACAGACACAGTGTTTCCCAAAAATAACACTCACTCATTTATACACACACAAATAAAAATAAATAAATAATAATAAAGACCAGGTCTTATTTTTGGGAAACACTGTGTCTGTGTGTATGTGTATTAAACTCTTGCATTTTAATAAAATGAAGTCATACTCAAGTTATGCATATATTAGCACTATTAAAGCACATAGCAGCACCTAGTGGGTTTTGTTGGAACTCAGTTTTGTGCCTCATTTAATTTGGTTGAAATTTTGGAATACAAGGGTTGAAAGCTACCCTGTGAAATTAAAAAAAACATTTTGGATTAAACTAGAGGCAAATCATTTCTATGCTGTAGCCAAGAAAGCTGTATCAGTAGTCCCACACAGTCACCAAGAGTTGATCAAGTCAAGTCATTATTTTTAGAGGCTCCTTTGCTATGAGGATCTTCTTACAACAGAAATCACACATGTTGCTACAAGCAGACTGCTGAATTTAGCTTGGGAGCCATGGATTAACAAGATTTTCCAACAACGTTCTGTTGAACTTCCTACTGACAGTCTGACATTCAACTTGAATGCAAAAGTTAGCTATATACTAGAAATATTCTAGGTGTGAGCCTGATCACTTGCAGAAATTAAATATATCTATGGTTCTTCTAGGAACAGCCTCCTTATCCCGGGTATGCCCCCAATTACTGGAATTCATCTCCAAGAGCTTCCTATTCAAATCCATATCCTGTTGGATCAGAGCTTCAAGGCCAGGTAGAGTAATAGGAATAATGTACTGCATTTTATGTGGACATGGCTTCTTGTAGAATAATTAAGATGCTGGTTTAGAATAATTAAGCTGCTGTTAACTTGAGAGTTAACAAGATTGTTAAAAAGATCAAATTAAGTATGCAGCATATAAATTTTCAGAGGGTTTCTGTAAACATTTAGGTGTCACCTGTACGCAAAACTTAAGTATCTGAAATTTTGTTCTAAATGATGGTTTGTAAAATCTGTTTCAAATTGTTTATTAGCTTGTCATCACTGTTCACAAGACCTCTTGTTCAATGCAAATAGTTCCTTGTATAAAGAAGTATCAGTGATTTTAATATCTTCCCAACAGGATCATTTTGTTTTATTGTTACGAAAAACAAGCAAACAGTAATAAAACAGCTTATTTTGCTACTGAATCCTTGGTACTTGCTGCGCTTGGTTGCTTGCTTGCAAACATTTCATACCCAACTAGTAACATCAGTGCAAGTGAGTGTGGGATTTGCTCTCTTTTTATGTATAGTAGCTTCTCTTCTGGCAAAGTGGTAGTGTGGTTTTCTCCTTGATAATTTCTTGATTAGGGTATTGTTTTTTGTTTGATTGTTTGTCTGGTGTTAATCTCTGCTTATCTGGGTGTTGGCTCCTGGTGTGGATATGTTCTAATATTTTTGTTTCCTTCCTAGCTTTTTTACAAGCAATATTCTATATTGTCCATAACTAAAAGTTGCAAGATTCAAAAAATCTTAATAGATTTTGTTTACTGAGGTTGCTTAAGCAAATAATTTTAGAAGTGCCTTTGAATAAAGCATTGATACCCTAATTAATTCTTGTCTTTAAGCTATGCTAGCTGTTTTAAATAGCTTCTCTTTTTGTTCTCCAGGGGATTGATTCTTCCTACACAAATGGTGTCTATGGACCTTCATACCCAGCTCCTGGGGCAGGGCCACCATATCCCAGTCTCCCACAGTCAAACACATACTATTCTTCAGAGCACTCACCTGCTACTTACTCCACAGAGTCTTCTAGCATATATAGAACTCCATCATCGGCATCAAACTGGAATTACCCCCCTCCAGACTGTCCAGCTGAAGGTTCCATGGTGAGGAGGCAGGTAACAGGCTACTCCCCATCACAAGTAAATATCTGATATGAATCATTGTGTGTGTGTGCGCGCGTGTGCATTTGGTTATTTTAAGACAAACATACCTAATCTTCCTGCCTCCTAGATTCTCCTTAACAACAAACTTATAAGGTGGGTTGGACTGTAAAGAGCAACTGGCACAACGTCACCCATCTGACTTTCATGCCTAAGGGAGGCCTGGCACTCGCCTCCTGGTTTCTAGGCCATAATATTTTGTCTGTTTCAATTGCTGCCCTTTTTTTCTTTGTTTTAAGTGGCAGATGTAGAGAGAATAAATGAAAAGGAGCATTTGAATACTGAAAGAAGGGGAGAACACACAGGGTGTTGTGAAGCATCTACTGTAAAGTGCTGGCATGTGTCCTGGTCATGAGAATAAGAAAATGGGGAGGGCAATCCATTGCTTACTCAGCTGTATTACACCCTGCATGAATGGACCATAATCAGATGTGCCCATCAGAGAAGGGCCTGGCCTTTTGAAGCATGAACAGATAACGGGAATGTTGTTTTTATATTAAAGTATTAATTAGTACCATAGAAACACTGCTACTGGAAATGTCTTTTAATGTTTTATTAAGTGCTGAGTTTTCCTGGGGCGATTAAAGAAACAGTGTCACTGTATCCTCCTTTTCCTGCAGAGCCCAGCCTTTCCGCCCCCACCCTATCCGTATGGAGATTGCAACCCTAACATTCCACAGCAGAGGCCACCCCCTCCTCAACCAGGACTTCAAGATGCCACTTGGCAAACACCTGGCACCTATGGAATGCAACCTCCGTATGGTTGGCCCCCTCCCCCAGCAAGGCAAGGGAATCAATATGTTGCAGAATCTTGGCCTAGCAGTGATGTGTCTACTCTACACCCCCCAAATAACAGTCCAAAGGTATGTCTTTGAAATACACAAGGAGTTTACTTATCCTTTTAAGGCAAAATATTAAAGAATATGCTGAAAAATTGTCTTCAAAATGCCACAGTTTCTATTGTTTTAAATTGTGTTGTCCTTGCCTATAATTGTGATATGCCTCCAGTTTTGCTAATGCTAATTTGTAAAGAGCTAAACAAATGAGAATATACAATTAGCAATACTATAAGGGGTAATGAACAACTCACTCTCTCTCTCTCTCTCTCCCTCCCCCCCCTCCCTCTGGGTTTTTTTAAAAAGAAAGTCTGATAGAATTGAAACTGGTTGAAAACACTAACAATCAGCCAAAATAAATTATTTAGTAATGTAATTTTTAAAAACTTTAAAGTGTCACTAACTTGCAATAAAAAAGCCCAGTCAAGCAAAATTAAGACAGTTTTGCGCAAACAGATACAGGAAAATGACATAACATTTTTCAAATACATACTGTGAGTCTTTCTGTACAAACTAACACACTAACATACAGTAGGAAATTAATATAAAAAGGAAAGGATGTCTGAAAGTGTTTGAAGTATAAAGGACTAGATAGAGTTAAGGCCAAACGTATTAAAAATAAAAATCTATGCTGATTTATTTTCAGCTCTTAGTCTGAGAAACAAAGTATGGATTTTTATTACATGTACTATGTGAAATCTGATTTAATAAGACATTTGCAGACCTAGGCTTTACATGTAAAAAAATGTAGTACAATATTATATAGTACATCTAGTTTACCTGTTCATCTACAGTTTCATTGCTGTTTCCAGTTGACAAGTTTGTATATATGTGAGGAAGGGAGTAGTTAGTCTAGTGAGTTCTTACATTCTTATTTTTGGAAAACTGCTTACTGTGCTATAGAACCCATGAGAAAGTTACCTAGGTTTTAGGCTATTGGATCGTGGCACATTGTGATGTCATTCTGACAGGTTCAAAGTTCAAGTCCTATCCATAGTGGCCTTCAGTATTAGAGCCTTTTTGCACTGACATCTCGAGCATGCAGATCTTACAAATATACAGAGAGGCAGGCTGGCAATATTGGCCACCTAGGGATCTGCTTTTGCAGCATTTTCAGGACAGGATGGGGGGGAAATGGAATTGATAAAGTTTTTGAAATTGCTTTTTTTCTGCTTTAGGACTCTTTTAGCCAAATGGATCAAGGAATTAACCAACACGGTTATCTTCCTGAAGCCAATAGTTTGCCTTCTGGGACCACAAATGACTATAATGCAGCACAACTTGATGTTAAGCCATCTGCTTCCAACCCCAAAGTGCAGTATAGTGCACAGCCCCAGCTGTATGATAATGTACATAAGAAATCATCTGTGATTAACAGTGGATCGGTTTCTAAAATAAACGTACAGCCTCCAACTAATGTGCAGCCTGGAATACAGAAGATTGCACAAGTTATGGAAGGAATTGAACTGTTGGAAGAAGAAGTGGATGAATTTGTAGGCAAAAAGACAGACAAGGACTACTGGTTGCTGGAAGAAATGTTGACCAAGAAGTTGTTGGAACTGGACTCTGTAGAGACAGGTGGTCAGGACAATGTGCGCCAGGCAAGGAAAGAGGCAGTTCATAGAATCCAAGCAGTACTGGAAGAATTGGAAAGGAAGGGTCTTTAGTGTGAATGACAATCTTAAAATCCAGTCCTGAAATTATTATAGGTCTCTGGCTTTTTTCTTGACCTCAAAAGCAATAAGTTGGGGATATGCATTTTGACTTTAGAAAAACAAGCATGGTAAGTTTGATCTGATTTAACAAATTGGTCAGATCTAGAATCTAGTTTAGTATGGTGGTTATCCCATTCAGTGAATAAGAGATGAAATGCTGGACCATGTTGTTTTAAGGATTCCGTTGCATGATTTTACCAGCTACAAGAGAGGAATCATTTGGCAAAAAGAGATTGGGATTTACAGTACGTCTCAGAAAATCTGCACTATCAAGGATTTCAGCAAGTTGCTTGTCGTATTTGAAAGGTAGAAAAAAACACTTTAAGTTGCAATGCAGCACCAGTAAAGCCATGCGTTCAGGCTCTTTAGCTACTTTTTCTGTGCATTATTTATAGATGCTTCCTGTTTGTCATATAAATTGTGTAATATATTTTGGGATATACCGGTAATATGTTGAAGTGCAACCATGCTGATAAGCCATGTATCACTAAGGCAACGAAAACCCAGGCATTTTTATGTTATTTCTCCCTCATCCCTTATTATGCAAATATAATCAACATTTTTTTAAAAAAAGGATGGGATAAGAAGAACCTAGAAGATGCTTGAATTGCTGCCAGATTCAATTAATGAAGTGATTTTAAGGATTTGAATTAGGTGATAAATGCTTAGTTGTGACATAGACTTTATACTGTATGTTACAGTTGCTTCTATTCCGGTTTAATTTGTTATAGCTGATTTGGAATAATCAGCTCCCATACCTGTTGGAAGTCAGGTAAGGCTACGACCATGTATCATCAGCTCATCACAATGTATCCCTCATTCAAAAAGGCAAGAAATACATATTTTAATGTTTTAGAGACATTTATTGTAAGAGTTTTTAAAGAAGAAAACTGTATCAAACAGCTAAAATAATGAAATGTTTGAAGTGTTTTAGTGAGAAGTTCATACAATACATAAAAGGCCTGTATACCACTTTGGAAGTCTTTCGTTGAAAAGCAGGGTATAGCTGCTTTAAATAAAAAGACAGTTGTACATAATGAATACAGAAAACACATCTTAAATATGGTATTGTAGTTCCTGGTTTCCTGTCTGAAAATTGGCAGCAAGAAAAATATGGTTTGGCTGTAACATTAGCTAATGACTTTCCTTCTTTAAATTTTAAAAGCCTAGTTGATACTGTTTGTTACCATATGTGTCCAATGAATTCAAACTCCCAAACATCTGGTAGTTTGTTTTTTTAAATATTGCATGGCCTTTTTCTGCTGTAAATCTGAAGTCTTTATAAACTTTATAAAGCCAGGATAGAAATATGTGTTAAAGCTAATATAATTCAGCAACGAATAAAACAGATCAGCCAAATTAAATAGATTTGTGCAACAATTCAGTTGTTAAAAGCAGGGCTGTGGAGTCAGTAGATAAATGTTCTGACTCCGACTCCTCAGTTTTTGTACTTCCGACTCTGACTCCGGGTACCCAAAATTTCCTCCAACTCCTCGACTCCGACTCCAACTCCGACTCTCAGTTTTTTGTACTTTCCGACTCCGATTCCAGGTACCCAAAATTTCTTTCGACTCCGACTCCACAGCCCTGGTTAAAAGTATTGGATAAGAAAGCCACATGTTCTCAGTGTCTTAAGAATCCAGCATAGTTTTCTCCATGGTAGGAAAGAAAAGTTCACAGAAAAACCATGTTCAGTTTTCATATTTTTACTTGTTTTAAAGAATCAGTACCATGTATGTGGAAAGCTTTTCTATTGCATAAGGAGAACAAAAAGCATACCTCAGTTCGGGTGATGGTTGTAGTTAGGTTTGTTCTTTTTCTCAACTTATCAACGAAATTCCAGTTAAATTTTGTTCTGTAATTATTTGCATCAGTCTAGAGTAAAGCACAGTCTCTGAAGCTTTCATGTGAAACTAAAAGATGTGGGAAAACAATATAAAGTAAGAGATGGGAGAACTGTGATTGATTTAACTTTGCAATGTTAGTATGTATGTATATTTTACTAAAGAAATCCCACAAAGTGGAACCAGCAAGAACAATAATCTCACCAAGTAGCTTGGAACCTGGCATTTTCTTTCTGCCCGAACTTGCCTAACAGCATTGTTGCGATAAATTAGGGAACTGTGGTTGAATGTACTTTGGAGTCTCAGGAAGGAGAGGCTGCTTCGCAGTGGGCAAAAAGATAGCAGAATGTCTGGTAGGCAAGAAAAGAGCAGTTATGCAGATAGTAGTAGTAGTCTGGCAAGATTGATGTCTGGCTGCTCAAAAAAATAAGGTGGACTTCCGGTTTGGCTTCTTCGCAGGCAGGTCGGAATCCGCGATCGTCCGTGGTTTTGATCTGTGCTCTCTTGCCGGAGCTCCTTGACCCTCCCCGTAGAGGAGGTGAAGAGGGGAACTGCCAGAGTCGGGGGGAGATACTGCAAATCTTTTCCCTTATCTGGCTTAAATTCCTTTGTCTGAAGGCAACTGAAGCGGTGGTCAGAAATGGCCACCTCA
>JAEANM010012130.1:0-14953 GCA_017656035.1 Myanophis thanlyinensis | reverse complement strand
TGTCTGTCTCTCTCTGTGTGTGTGTGTGTCCTTTACCTCAGAAAAAACACTTCCCAGCCCTTGTCTTCCCAACTGCACCACACACATAAACACAAACATGTACACACATGATCACCACCACCACAATGCCAAAAACCTCTGCAAAACTCCAGAACCAAGGCCTTTCCAAAAGGTTTAGGTTAACTTCTTCCTAATTGTCTGAACACACCCTCCTAGCTCTTTTTTCTTACAATGGAAGAGGAAAAGGCTGCTTGGATCAATGATCGCTCCCACATCCTAGTCACTGTTCAGTGACATTTTATACTGTAAAAGGGATCTTGGGCAGGTCAGCTAAAGACCTAGTAATAGCAGTCATGCAACATCCTGAGCTTGGTGAATTATTAAGTTCAGGATTTATTTATCAGTTTGCTACTAGCATGTTTTGTCAAACCAACCCGTAAGATATGAATATTATGGATTCAGTATGTTATCTGAACCCAGATACAAGTTAATTCATTAGCCATGTTAAGCATATTGTATGAACATAGCTAGTACTTGTTAGTAAAGAATGTACTAAACAGACTACAGGATTCTCCGTGTTCCATAGATATTCCTATGTTATGCCTTTAGTTATATTAATACTTTCAAGACTGATAAAACTCTCTACTGAATGGTAGCAGATATGTATGTATGTTTTTAACATGCACAAGAAGGAACCATGTACCCATAAATGAATGCACAATGTGCATGCTTAGCACCCATAGGTATGTGTTGAGATACACATATATCTTAAATCTGCCAAAATATCTTTACCTTAGATGTATGTCCCAATCCACACTGTCTAAACATACTATCATCATCCTTCAAATGCCCAAATACACCTTTTTCATGTACGTATCAGCTAAAGCACACATGTAGATTGGCACATGAACTATAGACATATATATCTAACTCTTCTTCAGGAACACTGAACCACAAATAGTTCCATTGGCTCACAAGTCTTCCTAAGAGCCTACATATTTTTTGCAAAACAGGCTGCACACAAGTAATATCATGTGTAAGATCTGCACATATGTACCCAGAAATCATGATCAATAGTGTCTTTTCAGCTTGCACACCCATAGCCCACACAAATAACTGCAGTGAAGCCCTAACGAGTCATGATTAGGCACAATGATCTATGGTTTGCATTCTTTTCTAACATATTTTTCAAAGCAGAAATCTTTCATGTCTGAAACTGACCTGCAGGGAATGTTACAGATCAGGCATGGTGCAATCTGTTCTGCACAAGCACATCTAGTCAGTTAACAGAACACTCCGTTGTGCTTTCACAGACCAAAAGCCACACACAATTCTTCATATTCCCTTCCCTCACCACCAGCATACAACCCCAAATGTATGAGAAATATGTATATTAGTTCAATAAAGGGATCAAGCCCTTTATCCACAATATACAGACAGAAATAACAGCAACATATACCTTCCTGAAACTAAGGTCTGAAAAGGCACTAATGGCTAACTGTGGAGTGGTGCTTAATAACCATATTTAGTGGGAAATAACTGCACAGAAATAACTATCATCAGTCACATCATAACCACCCACCCTTCCCAGAACAAGCCAGCTCTTCTGTCTCTCCATATCAAATATAACCACACTCTTGATTGTCTCTGACACATCGTTTTATTTTTTCCCCTTCTCAACCCCTTTTCTGAGTGGGTCATATGCACTTGGAAGCACACATACATGCACCCATATACACACAAACACATACAGAGTGATTTGTTCAAGTCTTAGCCCCAGTTAAATCTATTCCTGGAACTCTAATTGTCCATGTCACATCTTTATTGCCCAGTCCACTTAGAGTGTCCTCTGGGTATTTCCAGAGTCCCATTCCATTCCCATACCCCAGTTCTCACACTTCCTCATCCACTAGGACCCCTTTCTCTGATAACTTTGCCTAGATACCTTTAGAAGGGTATTAAAGAGGATCTTGGAAAGCTGCCTTTCTATTTCTTTCTTCCTATCTGTTCCCCTTGGACAGAAGCTCACCTTCTCCAAAAAGGGCACCTCAGAGGGTTAGGAGCACAGGAACTGTCAGTTGTGGGGGAAGGAGAGAGAAAAGGAGGGGATCCGTCCAGGCACGGAGCTGCAGAGATTGCTGAGTCCCGCCCGAGACTCCGGCAGGCTAGTCACAAATCGGGGAAGGGAACTCCGGGCCCAAGCGTGACGCATCTGCCAGGCAGTCACGAAGCACCGCTGATTGGGGAGAAAAGCGGGCGGGAGGGGCGCAAGGCGCAGACAGGCGGTAGAGAAGGAAGGGCGGGCAGGTGATGCTAAGAGAAACAGTGTCTTAGGTACGATCGATATCACGGATAGCTCCCTGGCAGAGGGCTACTTCAGCACTCAGGACAGCTACTTAGGTAACTCAATGCTGGACAAACTCAAGGGATCAACCCAATTAGTCTCCTTCAACTGGGGAAAATTGCAGGGAGGGGGGGAGAGGTGTGAGGGCATCAAAAGCAATTTAAAAAATAATTAGATGGTTCACATGACATTAGAATAATGTATACATCCATTGACAACTGGTGGATATATGACTGGTGGATATATCATGGTTTTCTAAAAATATTTCCTGTAAATCAAGTAGTATCATAGATGTGACAGAGAGAGGAGGCTGCTTTTTTTATTAGATAGATAGATAGATAGATAGATTACTTTCCACTCTCTCCTGAAGTTATTTTAAATCCTGTTTCAATTATCTGAATTCACACAACACAATAAATTCTAAACAAAGAATAACAAAACACTGTCCGTGTGCCCAAATATGCCCAAGCAAGTAAACAACATAATGTATTAACATGATGCCTCTTTCATGCAATGGGACCACCAGCTGTCCATCCCAATTTTAGACTACACTAGCTGGCTTTGAAAAACCCAGTTTGCTGTCAGATTACAACTGAAAACATCATTTTATTTCTAAAAACAAGAAATTTCCTCAAGTTAGCAAGGGTACAACACCATATATACTTTGATGTTGTTCAGTCATTTCTTCGGAAATAAACTACACAGTACTCATATCAGAAAATATGCTAAATTTAATTGAGCAAGCCTGTACATGCTTGCTCAAAAAGTTGCAGAGTTCAACTGAAATTAGTCCCAAGTAATAAGAAATAAGATATAAGAAGCTAAAATCTTATTAAAATGTTGTTTTTTTACAAACATATGACAGCTATTTTGGTGTGCCTGCTTGGCATTTCCCACAATTGCAAAATTTATGAGAAGGCATGAGGAATTCATTCATGGGCAATGATATTTTTATCACTAACTAAGAGCAATCAAAACTCAGTGCATTAATGAGAAATTTGGAAAACTGAAAAAAAAAATTCAAAAATAGTACTTGACAGTGCTGCTTTTATTCTTAATACAATCATGTACAATACATAATAATTCATCAAAGTTTTAACAAATGTTTCATGGCTTGATTTTATTCCATATGTATTTTCAAAGAAATATGAAGAAACATTCCCGTAGGTAATTGGAATGGGAAAGACTATCTGGACATATTAACACTATTCCAGAAGACAAGGCAAGAAACGAAAGGTTTTTTAACTGTTTTTAAATCAAAAACAGATTTTGGTTGATAACTGATCCTAAAGGTCAGAGCTGCTCAACAATAGATTGCCTCAGGAGATGATAGATTCTCCATTGCTGAGACGTGTTTAATGAATGATTGTCAGACTTCAGTTTTATTCAGCACTAAGCTATTTAAGAAAGCTCATAAAAAAATCCAAGGATTTCAGAATTATCTTTTAATTGAGGAAAATGTTAAGTCACAACCAAGAAGTTTATCGTATTTGGCTTTTGTTCTTTCCAGCCTTTGTAGTACAATATTTGTCCTCTGATTTTCAGCAGGTGGGCTCCTCTTCATCTGTGCTTTTGTTATCATCAAATTTGCTTTCATGTTGTTTCTCACTGACAGTGAGATAAACTCATTCTCACACTGACCATATGTTGGGAAAGCTGTAGCAGTGGAGGTTGGACTAGATAACCTCCAAGATCCCTTTCAAGGCTTCCATTTTATGATTCTATGAATAAAAGAGGGATGCTATGATTTTTTTAGACCTTCTGTTGCTAAGAAAGCACATTTGTGACAATTAGACAGCACAAAGAGAATCATAAAGCTGCCTTATATTGAATTATGCTATTAATTCATCATCCCAAAATGCCCAAACTGGTGTATGCAGATACCAGTGTGCTGTAGTGCTTGCCAAGCCTCCTGCTCCACTGTATTTTTGACATTTTTAAAATATTGTTTTGATTTTAAAAGGAAGTTGGCATGCTGCAAATCAAAGGATATATCCAGATTATTTATTTCATAGAACGTTTTGGATTCCCCAAGATGGTCTTAAAAATTAAAAACAGTGAGAGACTGCAACCCTAAGCTCGTTTGTAAATGTGTCTATGTACATTTTATTAAAAAAGTAAAAGATAAATTGAGATTGATAATCGGTATTTGGAGAACTAGAGGTAAATCCCAATTCAAATTAATTGCTGGGTTATTGTGTTTTTACTAGACACACTATCATATGCACTATTTTGTGGCAATCCTGCAGCAGCAATTTTCTCTGAGTGCCCACGGCATGCTCTTAAAATATCAAGTGGGGCCACTGGTCCAGGAAGAGTAGAAATTCCTTAAGCAGGCCAGGACTGTCTGATTCAGTGGTTCCCCAAGATTTTACAACGAAGTCTTTTTCCACCCTGTCAGGTGAAGCCAGGCACCTGGCATCTTTTAAAGGATGTGTTGTAGCAGCAAACTAAAATTCCCATGGAGCATAGAGAGATGCTACCTTTGCCAAATCATTAACTATATCTGGCATTCAATGTATTTATTGGAAACAGCAAGAGAAAACTGGGGATTTTTCCCTCGTTGGAAGTAAACTATCATTCTAGCAACAGATGGGACTTAAGTCAGTGGTAAAAGAAAAAGATTTCCCTGTCCAGTTGTGTCTGATTCTAGGGCAGTGGTGGCGAACCTTTTACTTACTGAGTACTGAAAAGTATGCTCTTTGCACATGTCATCCACACTTGCGTGCGGCTCCTCCACATGTGCTGCATGTGCAATCACATCATTTGCACATGCATGTAGCTTTTGCACGTGCAGTGCATATGCGCAGTGTGCAGGCATTCATGCAGACATGAGCAATTGTGTGTGCATGCGCAGGAGAACTCTGAAGACCAACTGGATTTCGTGCTGCAATTGTGTGCATGCACAGTGGAGGCCTGAAGACCAGCTGGGTCTCTGCAATTGCACATGTGCATGCTTTGGCTGGAGGTAAGTTGGCCAACTGCTTGTGTGCCCAGCAAGACGGTTCTGCATGCCACCTGTGGCACCCATGTCATAGGTTCGCCATCACGGTTCTAGGGTGTGATGCTCATATCCGTTTCTTGGCTGAGGGTGCCAATATTGGCTGAAGACATTTCCCAGGATCATATGGCCTGCATGGTTATATAACAAAGGTGCACAGAATCTGGTTACCAAAGTGGTATCTATTAATTTAATCACATTTTCATGCTTTCAAACTGCAAGATGAGCAGGACCTTGAGTATTGCTCAGTGTTTGGATCTTGAACTTAAGCTGCCAGCTTTCCAGCTGACAAACTCAGCCTCTTGTAACTGCAGAGGTAGTCCTAAGTGGTGGTAGATAAAGCCACATCATCTTTTTGTCACTATCTTTTTCAACAGTGTTTTTTGTTAGCTCCTTTTTCTACCTTTCTCCAGGCAAATAAATGAAGAGTACTAAACGGATTGTTTGCAAAAAAAAAAAAAAATCAGACATTTTTTTGTCTGATTTCACTGAAATTAAACTAACGGCTGCATGAGATGTCTGATTATCCGTCCTTTTATAAATAGTTTTTATTAAATGTGTATCCTGTTCTTTGTCTAAAGGATAGATGTATGGGTCTTCTTCTCATTTTCTTCTCACAGCTCTGAAAATAGAGTAGGTTAAACAGCAAGAAATTTAGCCAAAATCGCTTAATAAGCAAATGGGCTGAACATTTATTTCCATATTTTAACTGAACTTCTTGTCTACTACAGCATATGTAAATGTCATGGATTGCTTACTGAGAAGTTTCAGGCAATGTTTATGGGTAAAATACTAAAATTGTGTGACTACTTTCTATATTATTTCTTCATTGTTTTGTAATTTCTAGTCTTCCTTACCTCCAAAGAATTCATGTGACCGTTTTCTACATTTCTAGTCAATAATTTAACTATTAATCTGCTTAGATAAATTGGATAGATTATTTTGTGTTGTGTTTATTAAACAAGAGAGGGCCATTCTTGTGTAATGGTTAAGATAGCAAACTAGAAACTCAGGAGACTGTGATTTCTAGTCCTGCCTGAAGCATGATAATCCTGGGTCAATCATTCGCTCTTAGCCCTAAGAAGGAGGCAATGGTAAGTCTGAATTTTTGCCAGGAAACTGCAGGGACTTGTCCAAGTAGTCAATAGGACTGATTTTAAGGGTACATTATTTATTTATTTAAATTTCTAAACTGCCACTCTCCCGAGAAGGGGCTCAGGGCGGTACAATCATCTAAAAAACAAGGTAGTGACCAACAACAATTAAACAGATTAAAAATATAAAATTAAGTGGTATAAAATTATAAAAATTAAAAATTTAAAAAATTTAAAAACCAATTAACCCCAAAATTAATGCTAAGCCAGACCGGCCTGTTGAAACAAATGGGTCTTTAGTGCGTGCCGGAAGGTCTGCAGGTCTGTGATGGTACATGCACAGAAACATACAAATGATTATTAAATGTAGATGTTTATTAAGTAAGGTAATTCCAAAATCATTCAATGAGGCATGGGCTTTATGGTTAATTCAATATCTGAACCTAGACTTCCCTATTCCAGGTCTATCTACAGTTCATGCTTACTGATTTTTCTCTTGGAAAGTCTACTCTTATTTTCATTGTACTTTTGCGATTTTAGTTGTTTCAGAGTATATGATTTCTTTAAGAGTGAGAAATACAGTTGATCAAGTAATTCTTTTAAAGAAATTCAATACTTACTATTTATTCTTGCAAAGACAACCAAAGATTTTTTTTTAATCACCTGAGGAAACAGTACTATTGGATCCAAGAACTTCAGCGGAAGATCTCTTTCAACATCTAAATGAACTAAATAGTTTCCATTCCTGTTTTACCAATCTTGTGCCCAGTTCAATCTGCAGAAATTTTCTTCCTACCATACTTCTAACACATGTATAAATGCAAAGGCACCTGTTTAATCCTTATTTTTCTTCCCCCTCTTTTTCATCTTTAAACTTACTGGAATATTTCCATCATTCCAAAATGAAAACTAAAACTCCCTCAGGGCAGGAATCTATGCCTGTCTTTAACTAGTTTCTGCTTTGAGCTTTGATAAAAAAAAAACCCACTATGATATGTTAACAAAATTGAACAATGTTTTAATCTGAAAGCTTCTAACAAAACAATTTCAGACATCAATATAAATGTAAAGCAGATTTTACACTTCACTATATATTATACCTTGTTTGTTTATGTATGTGTGCCCATATGTATGTGCCTTGAGGTCAGTGTTAAATTTTGGTGACTGCCTGGACTAGTCACTATAGCTTTTTCTAACCAGATTTTCAGAAGAGGTTTGCCATTGTTTTCTTCCTAGATTGAAAGTCACTCACTTGATTTCACGCTTAAAACAAGATTAAAACTCGTGATCTCATATCTAACCTGGTGTATTAATCATTCACCAAACCATACATTGTTTAACCATGATACATTAAATGCATCACAATTGGCTGAGTTCACCAAAAGCACTAAAATATTAATACAAACCATAATGTCTTAATCATGATGTTAAGACTAATCTACCTTTTTTATTATGATCATGGGCTTCTCTCAACTTTCTTAATTAGGGTTAAAGTTTGTTTATTTAATTCAGGCAGTTAAATGACTCACTGAGCCAGAAAAAGAAACTAAGCATTAAAATTAAACTAATTTACTAATCTATGAAAAAATAAGTCTTAAGTTTGCAGGAAGAATTATCCAGTATATACTTATGCTAACTTGTGAATCACCCACTAGAAATAATTTCAGGACTGAAATTTTCAGAGGCAGGCATAATGTCACAGTGGGGATAAATCATACAATTCTGGTTCAGATATCCTGCAGAAATACAGATCAACTGCATAAATCAGAAATAATGTTGTGGAAACAACCATTTCCCACAGTTCTTCCCACAGGCCAAAAGTTTCATCAGAAAAAGAACAGAAAGAGTCCATGACAGAGATCCTAATAAAATATATAGGAGGATTGTCTAGAGAAAGCGGAACAAAATAAAATTCAATCATTTAAGATCCCAGTCTGAGATTTTGATGGAAAGTGCAAGAAAATCTTTTCCCCTTGTCTTGCTTGCAGGTTATCTCTCTCTCTCTTCCCCTCCCCTCCCCTCCCCCCTCCTCTGCGGTGGGTTATTAGAATGTGAGTCGGGTGCTGCTGCTGAGAGCCAGTTGCTATAAATAGCTCAGCTGCTCCACACGATCCCTTTTGCACCAGGCTGCAGAGAACTATATATAGCACTTGGCAACTCAAGGAGCTTCCCATCCCCCTCCCCAGCATGGCCAGAGATCACTTCTCCTCTTGCTTCACCAAGATTATGCATCTGTTCCCCTCCAACAGAGACCAAGAGTCTCCCAGGAATAACCAGGAAGACATTCATTGTGTGGTAGCTACCATGAAACGACCCTTTGCCAGCTCCTTGACTAATGACTAATGAATGAAGAGTTCACTCAGTCCCACATTGCCTGATGCTTAATCCAATCATGGATTGGCCCTTCAGACTCAGGATTATCAACATGGATGGGCAGCAATTTTCCAGGAATTTTCCTAATTCTAGTTTGCAGGACAAATTGTAGATCAGCTCTCTTCCCTTTGTTCATGTGATCTTGTCCTGGAGGATACAATTTCTATTCCATTTTACTGCACATGCCTGTAATCTTTGGCAACAGCAGGATGTACAAGGAAGAACGCCAAGCAACAAAAGGGGCATTAGGAAGGAACTGAAAGGGCTCGAAATGTGCTCAAGTCATAGCTGTTTTATTATCAAGGCAGAATCAACAGAACTTATCAGGGATGCGCTAGGAATGAGTACAGAAGTAAGAGCTGAGCCATACATTTAATCTCTACTTTAGTTCTCACCACTTGAATGTCTTTATTTCCTAGATGCCTCCCTTATATAACCACTTTGAGCCTTGTTCAATTCACACAACACATTTCCCACATCAGATTGAAGAATTTGCAGTTGCATTTCCACTGCATGCAAAGTTTGGGCAGTTTTAACATTGCTAAGCATGTTGTATTAATCCTTTGATTCATTTATGATTCCATGCATTGTATAAAAGCCAGATTTCAATAACCAACTCAAGTGTGTGATATGAATCCAGTCAGGTAATAACAATGCAATGAGTAAAAATTAAACCTTGGGCTTGTATTAAGATTTTACTGAAGAATTTAAATAGGAGTTCAATAATTATTATCACATTTCTGGTATGGTATGAGGAAAAACAGATTTTAAAACAGTTTTAGCAATTATTTCTAAGATCCATTTTACGATAAGAAAAGGACATGGGATGGGGCCAATCATCCATCTCAGGCTAGTCTAGACTATTTTCTTATTTTAGCCCAGCACAAATAATTAAGTAATGTCAGCACAGTTTATTATGAACTCATAAACCACCTCTTGAATTATTTCAAGCTTCACTTATATGACCTACTATAAATATATCCTTCCATTTTAGATAATGAGAAGAAGAGTACAATGTTGCTAAATTTGGGAGACCTGGGAGTAATTAAGGATTTGTTTCCCCTTCTGCCACTTAAATTTATAAAATGAACTTTTATATTTTCTCTGACCTTTCTAATCTCCTGTCAAGAATATCCTCTAAACAAATCTTCTTCAGCCTCACAGTTCCCCAAACATTTTGGAGCCTTTCAGCTGGAAATACAGCTGCAATAAATCCAAGAATATGCCAGGTTGATAAAACCGCTTTAAAGTTATTCTTCCAGTAGAAAATGTCCAAAGTGTAGCATATTTTGTCACAATAAAGAAAGCACAAAACAGTCAAAGAGGTTCGTTTCTTTGCAAATCCAAAGTCAGGGAGATTTTGCTTCTGGCATAAGCAGGAAGGCTTTCTGTAATCCTTTTTTAATCTGGAAAATTCAATGACCAGGCTGGGAAGACAAAGTCAGCCTGACAATACTTCACAATATGGACAAACTTTCAAACTGCCGCCTGCGTACAATCACTCTTGCTGAAGAGCTCTCCACTTATCTTGAATCAGTAGAAAATTATGATTATGTGCCAACAACTCATTTTTGATTCCTAGTGATTCCTATGCTATTCTAGATACATAGTCTGTCACCATGGCAATCTGTCCTTGATTTGGTCCTTCAGGTCTTCCAATGGTGCACCCATCATGACTGTAACTGAGACCATTCACCTGCTCCTGGTCATCTTCTCCTCTTTTCTTCCACCTTTCCCAGCAATATAGCCTTTTCCAGAGAAATGAATCTTCACATAATGTGTTGTGTCTGCGCGTACAAGGACCAAGGCTTCTACTTGGTCCGCTCGTGCCATGTCAGACACTTCCTTCCTATTGGCTGCAGTCTTCCCGCGAATATATAAAAGGAACGGTTTGCCTGCAGCCACTTGTCTTTTGCCAGAGCAGAGAATAAAGAAGTTTACAGTTCCAAGGTTTGTGTGTCTTCTTTCTCTTCGCGTACCCACATGTAACACTGGCAACGAAGGTGGGATTGGAGAATAAGACCAAACTGAACTATGAACAAGCACACAACATCGCACACATGGCCGGCATGCCCACCACTGCCACATTTGCGCAATTCGACCCCAAGACAGAGACATGGGATGCATTTATCCTATGTTTTGGATTCTTCCTTAAGGCAAACAGAATAAGGGACATCCCAGATGACCAAAAGCTAGCCGTCTTCCTGGGCCATTGCAAGCCGCAAGTGTTCACAATGGCGTGCATGGTCACCTCCCCACAATGCATGACCGAGATCTCCTGGTCCATGCTACAGGAAAAACTGAAGGCCCACTATGCCCCTCCCCCAACCATCTGAAATGGTGTTATGATATGCCTTCCACAACCGGAACCAACGAGAAGGCGGAAGCATGGTCGATTTCCTGGTGCAATATGAGAGGCTACAATGGACTGCAAATTCCCCGAACTAGACAAAACACTCCGAGACTGCCAAAGTAGAATCATTTAAGCCTGATCATTTGGGCCATAAGTGAGAAATCTGGGTTGGTTTGTTCCATGATCAACTAATTAGCTCTCAACAGTATTCTCCAATACCCAAGTTCAAAGATGTCACTGCTCTTTGTGTCCAGTTCCTTCAGAGTTGAACTATCATTTATCAGGGAATATCAGTGGCTTGCACAATTGTGATCTTTGTAGACGTAGGCAGATCGTATCATTTGAATATCTTTTTCAAGGGCTTCATGGCTGCTGTATACCAGCATGATATTTGCTATCCTCACTGCTGATTTCTACTTTATTTCCGTGCTACTGTCCTAAATCACTGCTAAATAATGGTGCTTGATTATGCACTTCAGACACAGTTGGGCAGTTTTGGGGAGTGAGAGCAGTTGATGCTTATGGGCCACGCTCAATTGGTGCATTTCAATTCTAGGCGCTCTTGTGTGCCACCATAGTTTTATATTTCTGATATAGGGAAATGGGCACAATTGCTGGCACCACTGCTCCAGAAAACTCTCTGCAGTGTACAACAGCCAATTCACAACTGGGGAAGCAGTACGACATCACTGGAGAATTAACTATTTTCAAAGCATGTTTGGCTATGGATTTATATCCCACAGAAATCTCTAAGAGGACATGCCCTTTCCCAACCTTCCCCACAAGAAATCCTATGAGAGATATTTTCATGCAGAGAGTGATTCCTCCAGATTCTTGGTGAGTTTCCATGAATCTGCAAAACCTACTCTTGGCTGTTAGAGAAACTTCCATAGTATCAGATCCACAATCATACAAGTTGTGTCAAAGAGAATCTAGGAGGAAGCAAAAAAGGAAGCTGTAAAAACAAGTGGCTGGAAAAAAACTGGATTGAAAAGATTAGAGACTCTGTGCACATATTGGGCATTTTACCTTTGAGAAAATGGTGGGGGCAATCAAAGAAGGACAGAAATGATGGAAATCAAATACACCTTATATAGAAACTACTTAGGATTGAAATCATTAATGGGGTAGAAGACAGAGAAAGAGAATTGTGGAGGGAGAGAAGGGGAGAAAGAGAGAGAGAGAGAGAGATGGAACTAAAATAACAAAAAGTAAATGTGTCTGTACAAACTCTGTAAAAAATTAAATACATGGCTCTATGCAAACCATTGAAAAATGCAATGTTTAATTAGAAATATTTGTGTGACTTTTCATCCTTCCTTCCTTCCTGTTTCCTAACTAAAATCTTAAAGAGCTGAGGCTTTAAGTCTTTCATCCAGACACTGAATAGATACACACTTGCTTAGTGCACGATACTCCAGGTGGCTTCAAACCTCTGTGTTTTGTGGTGTTTTTTTTTTTGTGTGTGTGCCTTCAAATCAGTTCTTGACTCTTGTCAAATGTCTGGACTAGTCCCTGCAGTTTTTTTGCCAGGGTTTTTTTGAAGTTATTTGCCATTGTTTCCTAACTAGGGCTGAAGAAAAATGACTGGCTCAAGATCAGCTAGCTAATTTCATGCATAAGGTAGGACTAAAACTCAGGGTTTCTCAGTTTCTAGCCTGGTACCTTCAGCACTGGGTTTAAGTATCTATGACCACTTCATGTAGCATATGGTTGTATGCTGATGCGATAAGTTGGATCACATCAGACTGCAAGTAGAAGACCTCTCTTTTGCATGTTCTTCAGCTTCAAAAACTTTCCACAATGAAAACTAACATCAGCGCAGGGCTACCATTACTGTTCAACCACTACCACATTTTTAATGATGCTAATAATTTGTGTTTTCATTGGTATGGCAACTGTGGTTTGCAACATAAATGTGCAAATGATAAGGGCATCTGCTGGATCCTGTTGCCAATATGATTGTAGTGCAACCCTATCAACTTTCTGTAATAAAAGTCTACATGCCATGGGTCTAACATATAATTCCTATGTGAAGATAACCTCTGTTGGTTTGATAGATTTTTATCCTACCATTTTTCCAAGAACTTAAGGCATTCCACATTGCTTTCCACTTTTATCTATTTTACAATAAGCCCATAAGGTAGACATTTCCACAGAGGACAAGCAGAAGCTTCCAGTAAGCAAAAGCGAGGCATGAAGATAATAACCACATCCCTGTTTTCCTCCATCAAATAATATTCCCTGAGAAATTGTCACGCAGCATAGAATCAGTCTTCTAAGACAGCACCTCTTGCACTTACCCAATCAACATTCAGAAGTATATTAAACTATTAATTCCTTAACTGATTATCTTTAACACACACAGATGTTATGAGCATCAGTCAGTTGGATTTAGTTACAATTCACTAACCGGATAATAGTTGAAAGTCACTTTTCATTCTAAGTCATTGGAATTTGGAACCTAAAAGCAACATGCATTGCTTCAGTGTTGTTTTTTATTTGTCCTCTGCAGCTCATGTGATAAAGAGAATAAATTTTTGCACATGGTCACTTTTCTTAAAGAAAGGGGAAAGGGATTTTTAAAAAAAATGGAACAGTTTTGCCACTTGGTGGAAGAAAGGCAAACTGCACTCCCAACAATTGAACACAATATTCATATTGAAGAGTGGGGTGTGTGTGTGTGTTTATACATTCCAACAGAAGAAAAGACATTATGAATTGCAAAATAGAGATAATGGAGTCCCCAGTCTTTTGAGTAAGTGGTGTTCTCATAAAATGACCTGGTGGACATAACCGATCCCAAGACACTCACTTTGCACTACAATAAATTGCTAAGTGCGTTCTTTAACATTTAATTACATTTCCAGACTGTTTTTCTCCCCCTTATCTATTTTGGGGGCAGATGAACATACTTCAATCAAAAGTTCAGACAAAGCCATCCAAAATACATTTATACTTAAAGATGATACAAAAGCTGCCACCACTTTGTAGTGTGCCATTTCCTATTTTTTTTTAATAATATATTTTTAAAAATTAAAACTGGACCCTTTGTTGGAGAGTATTTATGTGCAAAGTAATGTCGCAAGAGCAAAACACTGGAGAAGCTGAGGACAGGAGTAATAACTTCATTCTTCGAATGGTGGATCTTTAGTGGACAGAAAAACACCAGTTATGAACAGAAAAGAGTAGCGATACTGGAAAGCTTTGGGAAACCAAGATTTATAGAACTGTCAAAATATAAATATAAAAATTAGAAAAGATACATTTTCACTGCCTTTTTTTTTTTCATTTTCTTGCTACGCAAAAATATCATTCATACTAGTCTATTGCAGTTATAAGGATTGCATCTAGAAAAATATGTCTGAAGTACTTTGAATGTTCTAAGAATACACAAATAGTTGTAAGGCAAGGGAGAAAAAAATCTACTGAACTTTTTAATGGATTTGTTTTAAAAAATGTGTTAAATCTTCAAGATGTTCACTGTATCTTTGAAAGTAAAAAACAAGGAGGAACAGATCAGGTTGAAGTAGCATTTCAGTTTTTTTGACTGTCATAACCAAAATAATAAAACCCACAGGCTACTACCCCTTTCCACTATTACATGTAGGGCCAAATAACACCAAAAAAAGGACTTGAAAATAATATTGAGTAATTACGAGCAGCTAGGCAAGAAAACCGAGGACTTAGGTGCACAAGTAGTTTTTTCATCTACGAGGGCTATCCACAAAATAGATTACATTTTGCGATAGAAAAAAAAACAAAGTGTAGGAAAAAAAATTATTATA
>JAEANM010012129.1:0-14953 GCA_017656035.1 Myanophis thanlyinensis | reverse complement strand
TAACTACCCCAAAGTATCAAGGTATCAGGCCAGGCCAGCTAATTGGAAAAGGTGGGTCTTTAATGCACGTCGGAAAATTTAGAACACAACATGCCAGATATCACAGTCATACATAACCGAAGTGTACAGTTTATTGTACCAGGAGATGCCAGAGTCAAAGAAAAAGAACTAGGAAAAAAAAATCATAAAATATCATGACCTGGCTATTGAAACCACCCAATTATGGATAAAAATATGACAGTAATACCCATTGTCATCAGGGCACTTGGCACCATGTCCAAGAATTTCACACAGTGAATGAAGAAATTTCAGCTTTCTGCAATAACACCAGCAGACCTGTAAAAAATTGCACTACTCAGAACAATATACATTTTGAGAAGGCAGCAACCCATATCAACCATCAGAGCCAGTCAGTGATATTTATGATGCATTTTAAAATGTTCAATTGACTGATTTTCATGTTTAATGAATAAAAGTTTATAATAATAATTCACCACTGATAAGAGCCACAGAAAGGAACATTTTTCACCCCAATATATTTACTATATTGTATTACCTGGGTGGATTGTGGACACTTTTTAAACCATCCAGCCTATATTTGAAAGTCTGAGATCACCTAGGGACAAGGATACTAAGTATGGACTGAATATAAATGAGTTAGAATACAGACATCACTTTCCTAGTTATCTAAATTCTGGACTGGGATGAAGCAAAATTCTTAGCCTCATTTGAACGTCTGAAGAATATAGAAGGACATTGAGAGCTGTTCTTCTGTCTTTAAAGGGCAACATTAAATTCCCCTTTATTTTATTTCTAAGGTTTTCTCTGTCAAATTAGATTTTCATCTGCAAACCATTAAAGCCACATTACCAATATGACATGTTGGGTCTCATTTCATCTAATTGATGTCAACTTCTTAAAGCACACCCCAGAAATCTGTTTGTAAAAAGGCCAAACTGCAAATAAGTGAAGAAAATGGGGAATCAAATCATTGGATACATGCCTTCTAGATATATCACTTCCTGAGAAAAAAAAAATTAACTTTGACCAGCTAATAAGTATGAACATTTATTACTCAAAATGTTATCCCTTCTGATCTGACAGACCTGTTTTAGGTAATTCATTAAACATGACAAAAAGGCTCATATTGCTCTAGTTCGTTTTTGACCTTTCTTACTATTAGAAAATTAATTTAAAGAGTGAAACAAATGTATTAGTGTTGTCATAAAAAGAAGATGAATACCTTGCCTTCAAGCTGTTTCTTCATATTAATCAATCACACCATATAACATGATTGCTTTTTGACACATAACATCTTGCAAAGATATTTTCTACTGTCATACCAACTTTTTATTAAATATTGTTCATACATTTTTAGTTCTAAAAGTTACTGATAGAGTGAAATGAATTACTAAAGCCACAGAAGCTACAAATATGATTTTCACAGCTACTGTTTTGACAGAGTTTTATCAACTCTGAATATAGCTATGATTATCTAGGGAAAAACTAGCAAATCTTTAATGCTTTTCCATCTACCAATATCTGAAAAAAAATCTGATAAATGCATACATTTTGCTAGCAAATTATTTACCTATTTTCCCTATTTTTGTGTTCAGAATGAACAAATGTTGTTATTCTTTAAAATTAAAGATAGGAAAAAGCACAGTAGTTTGCTATTATCATATATAATAGCCTTGTTTACTTTAAAATTAATGGTCAAATCAAGATTTTCCTAGGGAACAGGTTTAGAAAGACTGGCACATTGTTATCTCCGATTTCCTCATTTATAGAAAGTCCCTAAAACCCTTTGCAGATTATTATAAATAGGTGTTTAAATCACTGCATTTATACATTTATTGTAGGAGAAGAGCAGACAGAGGGAGAGGAGTAAAGTTAAACACATCATCAGCATAGAGTCCTTATGTTGCCACAAATGATCCAGATCTAGCTCCCTTTAAATTTCTTTGACCCTTAACTAGTAGTAACTTAGTACTGACTATTAGTTGGCAATATTCTTGTGAATAGGCTTGAATAAATTTCTGTGCTGCAACTTAACGTATGGTCTGGATGCTTTGCACCTGACATTAATGTTCTTATATCCTTGAGGTAAAATTGTTCTAAACTGTCATATTATCAATAACATTCTAAATTATGAATGCCAGGAGAGTATGCCAAAATTATGTATTCCTAGAACAGTCAACCATTATATAGTACAGTAGAAAGATGCTGGAGGTGGATAATCACTTTAGAAACAATGACAAAGAGATCAGCTCAAACTGACTGGTAAAGCACTCCTGAATTTTTACCAAGACCGTATGGATGGAATATATAAAATACATGGCAACATAGTACCAGTTAATGGGCCCCTCTGCTGAGATGATACTCAACGTTCTATCAAGGAATTTCTGGGTGTCTTTGGAATACTAAGGGTATTTATGACAATAACTGGATTAAAACCTTCAGGATGTCTAGCTGCTGATGTTCCCATACAAGAAAAGAAAGTTGCAAATCAGAATTATTGTGGGTATATGCACTGTAAGTAAACTTGAACACAGTGAAAGATGAAATTGACAACTTGATGACAGAAAATTGCGATGGACTTCTATTGGCTGTGATCAGTCAGATCACATTATTATTCAGGATGTGAAAAACCATGACGGAGCAGCATTGTTTTTTTAATGTTTATATCTTATACATGTAGCACAGATCAATAATAAGAATGAGTAACTCAGAGCCATGGGCTATATGCTGTCTCCTGACTTTTTAAGTAAACGCTTAAAATCATGCTGTCATAATTCAGTAGCAAAATGGCAGATTTGCAGTGACACATTTTTTTTTTCATCCTAAAACCTCCAACCTCCTTCAAAATAACAGGTAGCCCTCATTTATCAACTGCAATTGCTAAATGAACAGCAACATGGTTGTTAAATGGAATCAGTAACATGGTCGTTAAATGGAGAGGTCAATAAGTGAGATATTACAATTTTATAATCTTCCTTCAACTTTCCTTTGTTTTTTAGATCTGTGAAGGTTATACATGTAAGTGGTTGGATTCAGCCGGTTCACACCACTTTGGGAGAACTATTTGTTAACTTTCTGAGCAGTTCATTGAACTGACTGTTGAAAGAAATCTCATTCCAACAGCCTTTTGTTTTTCTCATTTCACAGGGCTAATTCTGTCAGGAAGGCAGGAGGGAAACATTCTGGTGTGTTTTTTGCCTAATTCTGCTTATCTTTAAATGTTTTCAGAAACCATCTCTCTGCTTAACCCTTGTTACATTGTAACTGCAGTTGGTGCTTGGCAATAAGCCCAGACTAGCTGGAGCCATTTCTCTGGAGGGGCTTAACTTTCTTAAAGGGGAAGGGTTGTTTTAAGCTTTTTACGCTGCTTTAAAATTTCCTGGCACTGTTCTTTTGGTGTGTACTTCCAAGAGGCAGGATGTAGCTTGGCACTCTGATTTTTTTACTGCCTTTCTGAGGGCATGTGATCTTTCCTTAAATCTGGATGATTTCCTTAGGATATCTTGTGAAGTGAATGAGACCATCTGGTATCATTAAGTGGTGCAAATGGATCTAAGGATTGCTTCTCCTGGGTGGGAAACGGTGCTTTATCAGTTCAGGAGCACAGGAGCATCTTGTGTATGGGGATTTGTCAGTCACTGGGGTCATGGTTGTCCCAAAGGTGCTTTTTTTCAAGAGGCAACTGGACTTTCTTGGTTTCCAGAAAGTTCAGTTGCCTCTTTAAAAAGCATCTTTGGTGCTTTTGCATTGCTTTGGAGTGGCCAAGGCACATAATTTCTCACTGATAGTAAGATTTTAAAAACATAGTATGTAGGGGTGTGGATCAATTTGTTTTAGTTTTCTATCATGATAATAAGGCTTAGTAACATGGCACCAGGCTTGAAGTTTATTTAGATATCTTTGGCATGTACTAATTTTATTGTGATCCTGACAAGCTTGGGAGGTTTGAACCTGGGTCCCCTATATACTTTGTTAATTTGTCTCTTTAGCTCAGCATTTTGTAGCCCAAGTGTGGCCACCTACTTTCTGGAGAGCTTAAATGACCTCTCTGTTAAAGGGTTTTACTTATGAGCAAGAGTTGGCTGCTGATAGTTATTATTGCATTTTAACTATTTTAATTCCTCAAGGTGCTCTGGCACCCTGCCTGATTTGTAATTCCGGGTTGCAGGTATTGCTGATGAAAATGAAGGTATTCAGACAGAATGGTTTAGGTTTCCATGATGGCTGTGGCTATCATTGATCTTCAGTGTGTATTCCCTCATTTTGAATCTAATGATTGAGATTGAGGGCAGCTTTTTGCCAGCAAAGAAGAAACTTTTTGTATTTTTGCATAGGTAATCCTTGACTTACAACAGTTCATTTAGTGACCATTCAAAGTTACAATGGCACTGAAAAAAATGATTTATGACCATTTTCCACACTTACAACCATTGCAGCATCCCTACAGTCAGGAGACGCCGGGCGAGGCAAAGAGCACCTCGACGTGAGTGGTGTTGAGTTGGCCATGCCCACCCAGTCACATGACCAGCAGCCAAGCCTAACCAGCTGGTCATTAGGTCAGAGAACTGGTTGTTAAATTATTTTAATCCCACTACTGTGTATAAATTGGTTGCAAGGTTACTTTTTCATCACTGTTGCAACTGTGAATAGTTGCTAAACAAGTAGTCATTAAACAAAAATTTACATGTACCTTTAAAGTTTTAGACCCACACCACTAGTGTCATCATTAATCCCCACCCATATCATTTTTAGTTAATATATATCGATGTGTATCTGTGGAGTTAATTTAGTTAATAATATATCGATGTGTATCTGTGGAGAGAGATAGACAAATTTACAGGATTTCCTGATCCCTCCTACACCCCCCAAAATATTATTTGTCTTAACCTACACTGTGATCAGCATCATTCTCTCTGTAGGAACCATCTGTACTGTTAAACAGCATTAAAAAAAAAGTTAATGTGTCAACTGCAACCATTCCTTGACAGGAATAGCCTATCCTTCCTCATCCTTGCACTGATAGTTTCATAATCTGATTATTGTAATGCTCTCACTGGGAGTTGTTTTTATGTGTGATCCAAAAGCTGTTGAGGCAGAAAATCTAAACAGCGTGTTCTTTATGTGGTTCATCCAGGCACTGCCACATAACTGCTTTGTTAAAAAACCAATCTAGCTGTCATTTTACCAACTTTAAGGTGTTGATATTAATCACTAAAGTCTTAAATTTTTGAGACTAGGATTCCCAAGAGAATATCTAATCTCTTACAGATCTCCTAACTGCTGTAGTTCTCCTCAAAGATCCTTCCAATTTCCCAAAATTCTATATGTGTTCTTTTGAAATCCACGAGAAAGAAGATTTTGAGTTATGACACTTGTTTTCCGAAAAAAAAAGTGGGGCACTTGGAAATAAAGTATGTCATGCAATATTTTTCAGCATATGCCAATAATGCACTTATGATAATGAAAACAATAGTGTTTGATTCCATGCTCATCTGATGTGGTGCATTATTCTGGGGCATTTTATGTATTTTTGCTATTTTATTCTGTAACAGAGTGGACATACTCTGTCATAAAAAGTTACTTAAATAAAATAGATATAAGATAAGCCTACTATATCTATAAGCCTACAAAGACACTATTATATCTGTCAGCTGTCCAACTGGTGAATTCAGAAAAAGAAACTTCTGCGACATTATTTTACCAAGAGTATAAACTTTACTAAAACGACCCTGGCACAAAAGAAGCGAAACCAGCTCTGGGCTTCCCACACTTACATAGTTCATTTCCCCTTTCCCCACAAGCCACCCACAGTCCATTACGTTCACCAATCATCTCTGTTCATTTTGTTTTGGGAACTAGCCGATCACGCTGTGGAATCTGCTCTAGGTGTCCTTGAAGGGGGGGACCAATGCCTCACGGAAACCAATGAGGCTTGGAGGGCCTTCCCCCCATCCTTGCATTCCAACCCACCACCCCATTCTTTGTCAAGCTGTAGGCAAAGCGGAATATAGGTGAAAGTTCAAGTCAGTCTTGACAATATCTATAAAATAGATATAAGATAAACTCAGAGGTGAAATTCAGCCGGTTCGCACCGGTTCTATAGAACCAATTATTAGAAGAAATCTCCTTTTGTTTTTTTCCCACTTTGCAGGGTTAATCCTGTAAACAAGGCAGTTGTTTCTAGCCTAATCTTTATTGCCTTGCTCACAGAAACTGCCTCTCCCCTTATTACATTGTCACTTTGGTGAAGTTTAATTCTGTGCTTGGTGATGTTTAATCCTGTGGCCACGCCCACAGAACCCATAGTAAAAAAAATTGAATTTCATCACTGCATAAACCTACTATAAAACAAGCCCAGATATATCTTTGCTGCTACTACCAACCTTCTAATCTGACTTTCAAACAGGCAACGGGGAACAAGTGAAAGGCAATTGCAGTAGGTCCACCATTGCAGCTTCGGAGTTTACCAAAATAAATATTTTTCTGTAGAAGAACATTAAATAGAGATATCGGTGAGTCTCTCTCCCCACAGATTTCCCATTTTAGTTGCCTGAAAAAAACAGGAAAATAGAATTAAGAAACCTTATTTTTTTTCTTGGTTGAAAGGGAAGGATTATAACTGTTAGAATTAACTGAAAAAGGAAGGGAAAAATTGTGTTTTCCCATTAAACATCTTTTCAGGGAATCTCTAGTGGTGAACAAATAATGCCCCTGGATGCTGTTATTTTCTTAACAAGGGAGCTGTTACCAGATGAATTGTTATCATTCTTTCTGGCAGCCACTTGGCTGACAGCTCTGTCTGTATGCAAATAAGCTTCATTTTTTTCCAGGAGCTTTTCATTTTGGCAGCCTCATCAAAAAATCATATTCTGTTTTAAATTATCTCTGTGTCTCCAAAATATCTCCCCTGCTACCTTTAAAAATAATTCATTTTTGGTCTTCATTTGGAACATCTTCTGTAGTTTGAAGTCTTCAAATGAGAACGCTGTTTTTGTAATTGAATTTTGCCTAGGGCTACCATATTTGGAGTGCAAAAATCCAAATTATCACCAAATGGCAGCAAAAAGCTTAAAATTTGGGACTCAGAACAGATTTTTGCAGTTCAGGTATGGCAGCTCTAAGTCTCTGCCCAGTATGTGATGCTTATTTATTTTCTTGTTTATATATTTGATTTCCCACGTAGAAATGTGTACAATTGTGATTCGGATTACAGAAAGCAAAAACTGTTCGCAAGAAGTCTTTGTACTTTGTACTTTATACATTTTGCATCCATCAGCATTTTGGGAATTTCAGCGAGCAATCTCTAGATATCAAAGGATCAAGCTTAATAATCTTTATCACCCACAAAGGACACACAGGTCTTTTGAATTATCATTTTGCTATAACATACAACTTGCCCTGCTTCTGAAAATCGGGATTCTCCTCACAAGTTGCCTACTCCTGGCATAAATTAAGTGTTCAAAAATGTCAAAATCTTTCTCCTTTCCTTGATGCTGCCCCTCTGTGATGTCATGTCCAAAGAATTCATTCTGTCAACCTCTCATTTCGTTCTCCTTTAAAGGTCATCAGATCCTTTGACCTGCTCCCAAAGGACTTGTGTAGCTAAATAAATTATTGTGACTGGACAGAAAGCAAGCTGTATACATTTGATACATAAATATATACATAAATAAATAAGATAATCCATTATCAAGATATTCTATTGCTGAAGAGGAGCATCTGTGTCCATATGAAGGTACCTGTAAATTTCTGTCAGGCATTATTGGTTGTTTAATTTAGTAGATTGCAAACATCTTGAATATTCTCAGCATCTGTCAGAAAAATTGCTTGATTTTTCCCAGAAAATGAGGGAAAAGCCAGAAAAATCACTTGGCTTTTCTGGCTTTCCCCTCATTTTCTGGGATAGTGTAAGGTTGGAGCCTGAGGATTGTATGGATAGATGCATTAAATACAATGCTGTTTGCACCTGGTTTTCTTCGCCTTCCTGTACATATTGTTTTTGCTGTTTGGGGTTTTATTGTGAGCCATCTACAAATTGGATAGCCATATAAATCTTTTAAACAAATAAATAGATTGGAAAAAGGCAAAACAATTATGAATATCAGAATAATAAAACATAAAAATACCACAAAACTAATCAATTTCCATTTAACTGATGTTTGCAAGATGTAAATAATGGCACTAGGTCATTGTCTGGAAACTCTCAGCTCTTTGATAAATTCACATCAAAATGAAGTAGTGATCAGTCAATCATTGTATTGCAGTGGTGGCCAGTCTCTTAGTTTGGTGTCCTGGATGGTATTTCTTAAATTATTCAAAGTTGAGACCATTTTATACCTGTATCGCAATTGTGCTATTGTTCTTTTCTTTTGAACAGCTTGATGAAGAAGACATGTTCTTTAGGCTTGTGGAAGGATTTTTCAAAGCTTTTCATGTGTTTGCAGATGTCTCTTTCTTTTTGCCTACTGAATTTCAGGAGATAAACAAATAGTATAAAGTTCAATATTTGGCAGGAATTGCGGGAGTACGCCTGAATAAAAAGAAGACTTGAGACTTTGCTTTTAGAATGACAAAACAGATCACCTTCTCTCTGCACACACCCCAGGAAAAGGAAAGAAGGAGGGGGGAGAAAAGACAGGAGAGCAGAGAAGAGAAGAGGGGAGGGGAGGGGAAGCAAAGGAAAGGAAAGGGGAGAGGACAGGGAGAGGGAGAAGAAGAGGAGAGGAGTTACTTAATGGTTACTAAAATCTAGTAGTGAGTTATTAACAACCATGTAAATCCGCTGGGAGCTAAGCTGCTCTCCACTGTGGTCTTATGGTCATCATAGTCCTTTAGTTGTTAACTGATTGATCTTGGTGTCCTTAACTGTATTTAAACATAATAATATGATGGCATTTGAAGCAGAATTGTTGTGTCATGACGAAGAAGAAAATGCACATTCTTGCTCTCTGGCCCTGGTATTCTTCTAGAGAAGGAGAAATGCAGTCTCCAGCAATCTCCAATCTGCTTATCTGTTCATCTCTATAGCAGTGTCACGGCAGACATAAGATTAGGTCAAATAATATGTGGGTTCAACAATAAAATGTTACGAACGCACAGTCATTATCATCTGGCACTGGTGAACAGGCCCATTTGCTCAGCAGCCACAGGGCTAAGCAGGCTGCTCTATCACATCACACTATTGTAAATACTATAAATGTATTTACAACACTTTTATTTTTCTCAAATGAACAAAAATATGGGTGGGGAGAGTCCATGGTAAGTCAAGTACAGGAATATGCCCTTGAATGCAACAGAATCACTTAAAGAAACTGGAAACTAGAAAGAGAGATGGGATGAAAATAGAAAGGGTTTGGCCTTTTCCCTTCCTGTATTGTGTTTCCAACTCAGGTCTTTTAACCTCGCCCCCCCCAGCCCCCTCACAACCAATCCCTTTTATTTTCTTGGTGATCACAGCTGGAAATTTTGTCCGATTAGTAAAGAGTTTCCCCCCTATTAAGCCCCTGAATCTCCTTCAAGAGACTGATAGACTGGGCCCTAATGGCAGCCGCTTTACTTCTTTTCAAGCTCCATCCATCAGGCTGACAGTGGCTGCCGATGGGCCAGTCATATTGTCTATATTTCATACACAAACATCAGGCTTGCTGACAGCACTTTGCACACTCGGAAATTGCTTTTGCTGTGAGTTGAATTTCAACGAGAGCATTTCCTCCACCCTGCTTCCCTCCCTCCCCACCCCAAAAAAACCCTGGCTCTGTCTTTCTGTGTTTATGAGCCTCAGGAGAAGAAGAGCTGCTGTAAATAGATAATAGTGAAAGCAGTCTTGTACGGCACAGAAGGTTTTGGGTTTAGAGTATTTAATGTTTACAGCATATTGGGAGTTTGCTAATTTGCAAATAGATTCATTCCTTAAAAGAATGGTCATTTCGTTCTTCTGTTTGTCCTCTGCACAGATGTGCTGCATGGGGGGGCTGGGGGGGGATGAGATTTGCCCTGTGAACAATGCAGTTAATGTTGGCAGCCATTTGGAAAAACTAGGAGAAGGAAGAGATAAAATATGGGCTTTAACTGGGAAGAGCTGGCCCTTTGGCTTAGAGAGTGAACAGATATATTAGTCCACATATGATACATATTTTATAAGTTGTGTATTACTGGTATGTAACAGAAAGTTGCATCCTACAACCCAATGAGTTATTTCAGATGTTGTTCATTACATTACCCTAATGGCAAGGTAATGGCTTCAAAACAGAACTCTAGAAAGAAAGATGGCATTGCTGGAAATTAACTAAAGCCTACAAACAATTCTTACAAGAAGCTACATTTAAGAGACTCTGTTTTAAGATGGATGCATTGTTGCTGTGATTAAACATGAACATGATCTAGCTCCCAAGGGCAAGCCAACATTGTATCATGACCAATTACCTTCATAATTAAGTGCATGGGAAAAGAACAACGAAGAAGGAGGAGATCTTTGCTTCATTCCTTGCCAGGAGATTGTCCTAGATGGTGTTTTGTTTTGCCTTCTTTTCTTAAAGAAAAATAATAAAAAAAATTCAACATTCACATCTTATGAGATAACATACATTTCTATGACCTAAGTTGGCCTTTAACATTAATGAAGAGGCAACCTGTGTGTATTGACCTAATTTTTAAGGACTGCAGTATAAGCACTTCTTGTTGTGCCATATCCATCATTGGACGTTGGCGATCATGTTGGCAATCCTATTTTTTTCAACAGCTGCATGAAAAAATACTGTTGAATTTTGTCCAAACCACTCCCTTAGATTTTGAAGCCATGAAGTTCTTCTTCTGCCTGGACCTCATTTGCCTTAAATCTTTCTTTGGAGGATTAAGTGAAGTATGCTATATTTTTCTGGGTTTCTCATCACATGTCTGTATAAGCACTAAAGCAGCAAATTGCTCATTGCTTAATTTACTTCATTTTTACTACCAGGGATAGGAGCAACTTATTAGCCTTCTAAAGTTCTGAATGTTTCTTGGCAGTATTAACTGATGGTATTTCCTCAATGATTTGAATTGCAGACTGCATATAAGGAAGAAGTTTGTGGTATCCCATCATAGTCCAATATTATTTTATTCCTTAATCCAGGGATATGAAAGCTTTTCCTGATCTTCAAGTTCAATTTACTTCAGAGTTGTGAGGAAAATAAGAAGTGAGTGCTATTAATACCCCCTTTGAATTCTTAGAGAAAGACAAACTGATTATCTAACTTAAATTAGCAATAATAGTTGTGTTTAAATTCCTGATTTGCCTCAGCCATAATTTGCTGAGTAATTTTTCTTTGGAATATGCTCTGACAAATGTAATAACTTTAAGAATATAAAATGACTGAAGTGTAGTTGTATGTGGGAACCACCCAGGGCAAGGTTTTCTATTACATAATTTTTAACAAAACAAGTTTTATAGTATTAACATTTTTTCTTTTAGATTCCTGAAGTTAAATGAATAGTAATAATATGAACAGTTTAGTTTGATTAAATATTTAAATTAGCTGAAGATTTATTTTTGCTTAGGGTGAACCCCTTGAAATGACTGACAGTTAAGTTAGCTGTTACTAACTTCTCCCATTAGTTTCAGTAGATCTACTTTAGGCATAACTAAATCTGGATCCAATCTGCTAATTTTTTAAATCTGCAGTGATTAATGGACCACAGTTTAGGTATTTTAGGGTTTTTTCCCCCTTCCCAAAGGTTTTGTTATTGATTAAACTCATTTAGGAATCTTTTCAGTAGTTGTAACTTCATGAACTAGTGGACTTTCTTTTTCATTCATATGTTTAAGCTACAACTGAACATTGGTTTGTTTCATGATGTTTTGCTTGAGGTTTAGCCTCCTAAATTAATAGGGTATGGAAAAATGGCATTTGAAAAACACATTGCAGTACTCAAGAGCATAATGCATGAATATTTCCAAAAGGAATTTTCCCTCTTAATATATATGTCTAATTATCTGCTACTGATGTTGGCAGTGCAGATTGTAAAATAAAGGATACCTTAGAAGCAAAGAGTGGACATGGACCATTTACAACTAAGCTGTTGGCCAATTCAAGCAATTAGATTAAGCTCCTATTTTGTCTTTTCAAACTGCCTTAATTAAATGTTTGAGAAAGTGCTTGAAAAATGAGGGAGTCAAGTCAAATAGCTATGTTACATTCTTCCTCTGTAAATTTGTTGAATTTAGATTTTTCCATACTAAAGTACTGGATAAAATCTTGATGATAAGAACTATGCAGATTGTTCTAATTTAAAAAGTTGCATTGCTATTCTTACTGTACTTATTCTCTATAAGTATAGTGTACAAAGGCTGATTTTTAAATAAGTAATATGGAATATATACAAAATGCTTACATTTCTTAAGCTTTTGCTATGGATACCACAGCAGCAATACTTCCTTTAAAAAAAAAAAAATCATCAGGATTTATGTAACTCTACCAAAGGTTCATAGAACCATTTGGGCCAATAAAAGGTATTGCTTGATTAATTGTATGACCTTTTAAGATAACATTTCACATGGTCAGCTTGTACAAGTGCCAATCATGCTTCCATCTTCATTCAATCAAATAGGCTTAAGTGCATACACAACAGTCTCAAATACCCAATTAGTAAATCAATCAATTTCATCCCACTGCCCTGATCCAGGAGATCTTATCCAGAATACCACTGAAAGAGAAAATGTTGGTACTTTCCAAATATTTGTCCCCTGTTGGCCTTTTATTGAAGGAAAATCTAGCATGAACTAAAATGCTGCAGCATATTTTCTCTAATTGTTCTCTATTTTTTAAGAACTTGACCAACAAAACTTATTTGGGAACATTTCTTTATCACTCTTGTGTGAAAAATGCACATTTTTACAATGGCAAAGAAAACGTTTTTTTATTATTATCTGTGCATTTGGATTTCTCTTTCACTCTTCTGTCCCTTCTTGCTAATCACACAATCCCATGAATTTATATCAAAATATATAAGCATATATATGTTGCATTTTGCCTTTCCCTGCTTATCAGATTAACAATAATAATGGTAAAAAGAAGCAAACTATTATGTAAAATTTTACTACAATGCAGGCCTTGGAAATAAGACAACGAAGTTCAAGAAAGTCTTCATTTTAATCATCTAGATAGAAACAGAAAAATGTTTTCCAAAATACAGAATGAAGAGATAAAGCAATGGAAAGGCAGCGGAAACTAGAGAGAATAAAATACATTTCACAAAGTTAGCAAACAAAACAGCAGTTTCGGAGTCAGGGGAAAGATCCTTTCTGAACGCCATTTATGTTTTGTATTCATGGGAGCAATGTTTAAATCTGTGTGCACATGAATCTTTTTCACTTTAGGCAAATAAAATGCAGAGTTTTGTAATGAATCAGTAACACTGACAAGGACTTGGATAGCTAGCCACTAATAAAAGCAGAAAGATACAGCAGCTCTTTTTAAAATGTGCACAGAAGATAACATTTATCATGTGCTTACCCTGACAGCTGATTCCATGTGACTGGCAAAATTGGTATTTGTTGTAAGTGGTGGCAGTGAGTGTGTGATCATAATTAGGTGAGATCAGATGCAGAATTGACAGATATTAAAATGAATGTAAAGGAAAAAGCCAGAAGTTTGATGAAAAATCAGTTAACAAACTGGGTGGAAGATGAGACAGAATAAAAGGCCAGAAAGATTTGGAATTAGAGCATAGGCAAGGAGATAGACATGATTTTTATAAGAACAATTTGTCTGCCAAATAACAACAGGCTGTCTTAAAGCTTCCTATGCTATAAAAACTCTTCTAAGGATTGTTGGGAGAAGAATGTTGTATGGTTCTACTTTGAGAGTGTGGCAGAGTTTTATAACATAGGGGGAGCAAACAAGCTGCAAGAAGTTGTGAAATGTGCATGTGAGTTTGTCTTATATGTACACAAAAACTGGGTAACCTGAGTAATACATGTAGGTAGCTACTTAAATAAAGATGCAAAATCTTTAAATAAAGTAGCAAAAGTTAGCTGACTACCAAATGATTGCAGACAGGGTTTTCTCTAGCTCTTTCAGGCTGTCCAGATTTTTCCATTCTAAATGAATTTAGCTTCAGGGAATCGTGCTATAATAACACCGTCTGTTTAATTTCTGAGGCAAGGTCGGCAACAGTAATATTGTAATGATATTAGGAAGATGAGAGTAACTGCATAGATTTTTGTAAAAAAAAAGGTAGAGTCCTTTTATTTTTAATAAATAGGCAGATTAAGTCTACAGGAGGCTTACTAAACTGTACTTGAACTTAAAAATGAAACTTTGCACCAATAACATGATTAGTAGAATACTTGGACTACATTCTTGAGTGTTTAGGGTTGCTAAAATGAAGCTGGGTACCCCTATTCCCATTCTAAAATCATAAGATTGATGAGCAGGAAATTGCTTTTAGAGTTTTGAGAGTTCTCAGGATGATTATATAACAGACCCATCCTAAATGTAGCTGCTACTTTATTCCCCAAAAATGGGAGGGGAAAAGGGGAAATCAAGGACTCTAATTAAAAATAAGCAGGCTACCTCTCACCACCAGAAAAACCTGCCATCTTCTTTCTTGTGTCTTTAAATTTTCTTCTCCTTCTGGACATCAGTACAAGATAGATGTCCCATGATAACAGCAGCCTGTTGATCCCAATTTGTATCAGTGATCTTGAATCACTTAGAAGCTCTTTTAACACCTTGATACTATCTATTTTTAAGCTTGCTTTCTAGGCATCAACTTTCTTTTTCTCTCTTTCCAGTTCCTCCCTCCAGGTATCATCTGCTAACTCATTTCAGCTTCCTACCCATCTGTGGGACACCCTGCATGTGAAGGATCTATGACAGGGGTGGACAATTGTGGCTCTTTTATGACTTGTGGACTTCAAATCCCAGAATCCCTGGGCAAGGCAACCTAAATA
>JAEANM010012128.1:0-14953 GCA_017656035.1 Myanophis thanlyinensis | reverse complement strand
TAATTTATTAATAAATAAATAAATAAAGTAGCACAGTTGTTAAATGAATCTGGCTTCCCCACTAATTTTGCTTGTCAAAAAGGTTGCAAAGGGGGATCACATGACCATGGGACATAGCAATGGTCATAAGTATGAACCAATTACCAAGCATCTGAATTTTGATCACATGATCATGAGAATGTTACCAAGGTCGTAAGTGTGAAAAATGGTTGTAAGTCACTTTTTTCAGCACTATTGTAATTTTGAATGGTCACTATATGAACTGTTATAAATCAAGGACTATCTGTTGTGTTCCATTTTGGCAATCTAAGTAAATACATACTTACGTATCCATATTGGGGGGGGGGAGCTTTTTGGATATGTCACCCTCCTAAGATCCAGGTAAGACTTTTCCTACCTCATTCCCAGGCTATGACATTCATACTTGCAGGAGGTCTACTTGGACCCCACTATTTCTACATTCTAGAAAATATGCTTTTTCATTCAGGTCTTTTCAGCTGTTTTTATTGGATTTTAATACTTTGCATTTTTCTTTTTAATTGCCAGGTACTTTAGATCAGAGGATAGTGGAGATCAAAGGGAACATCAAGGGCATCAAGTCTATCCTTCTATTCAGTGCAGGAAGCCAAAATAGAGCATCCTTGAAAAAATACCTAAATCTCAGGTTGAACATACAGTATACTGTGAATGGGAAACCACATTCATCCAGGTATTAGGAGTGCAATACAGATAAAAAGTTTGAAGTATTCTCTAATATTAATATCATAAAAAGTGTCTTTTTTTAAAAAAAAATGGAATGTAGGCTTACCAGAGCACAGTTGCATCACAAGTGCTCATTTTTATGCATTTATGGCTGTTTCAGATTCATTTGTCTTTCTGTATGGAGAAGTTCTTATGTCACAGTGCTCTTTATAACTCTCCTTAATTACTGGAAAATTAAATATTTAGGTAATATAAATTAGAAAGCCGAAAGCAAAGTTTTAAATCAAACAATCTAAAGAGTAACTGTTTATAAACAGTTTCTTAGCTCTGCAAAACAACTGAAGTCTGAATGATATTTCCCAGTTTACAATTCAGATTGACGTCTGGTATTTGGTTTGCTTTAAGTATCAAGACTGTCTTTAAAAAAAAAAAACATTATGTCCAAACTGTTTCACATGGAAAAAGTTTCCATTCTTTGAAGATAAACAGGTTAGCAAGATTTTCTTTAAAAGAAAAAAAAGTTAATGAAATAAGACTTGAAGAATATTTCTCCATCCAGCATAAACAATGATTATGCTAATATCTCAGGCTATTGCAGAATAGCAATCATGAACAGATCTCAGCCAAGATGCTGTGGGAAAAAATGGAAGACAACAGCTGAAAATATTTGGCTCTTACAATTAAGATGTTAAACTCTTTAGATAAAGCGTTTGAGAGCTGATGTTTCTGGGAAATTCAATTATATGGGAATCTGAAAGGGATGTCTCAAGGTAGTTAGACAATTTGAAGAATACATGGAAGCATATTTGTTGAAATTTATAGACAAAAAGGAAATCTATCAATACAAAATGTTATCATATTGCACCATTATGGTTCTAATATCTATCTATCTATCTTTTATTGAAGATTTTATTACAGTAATAGAAACTAATATAAATTAATCTCAGAGAGAGAATGGAAAATGAAAAGAAGAAAAGAAAGAAAAAGCAAAGTAAGAAAAAAAGTGAAATAAAGAAAAAATAGAAAAAGAAGTAACTACCATCTTCATCATAGTTTGATAGTTCTTGACCAAGGGCTACAAAAAGGTTACAAAAAGGTATCTCTTCTTCCCATAATAAATAAACAAATTCATACAACATCAAAATGAACCTTGATGTTAAAATGATTCTAAAAGTTGTTAATACTTGGACTTGGGCAGAATGTTTTCCTTATCTTTTATCACTGATTATAATTAACAAGTCCTGGAGAAGCTTAATACTCCCTCTGGAAAATGGATCTACTTATCATCTAGAAGACTTTACCTAGGTAGCAATTTTCCAATTCACTGTTTTGCCTGCAGCTGAGCAAGTCCAGTCCTTGATAGTTTGATAAATAGCTGAGTACATAACATGTGACTGGATTACAACAATTATATTTGCATTATTATTATTATTATTACATTGATATACCAGTTACTTCCAGAATAGATGTTTAAGAGGCTTTATCAGAGAACAATATGCAAGAAATATTCAAACAAAACCTACCAATTAGAATCTGAATTCAATGATTTGTTTAAATAGAAACAAATAGCCTTGTATGCACTGATCTTACTTAAGCAAACAACACCTGGATTATGTATACTTCAGAAAATGCACTAAGATTACACCTCCGTTCATTCCTTCCCTACAATTATTCTGTTATCCTTGGCTTTGCACCAAACTTTTCAAGTCTGGCATCCTTTAGATATTTTGGGATTACAACGGCCACAGTTCCTTGGCAATGGATTATTTAGAGACCAACTAGATTGCCTTTCTTCATCAGAAGTCATACCCACATTTTAAAACTAACTAATTCATGCTTACCAGGCATAAAACCATGGATTAAATTTGATCTTGTTTATACTGATTCTGACTTTTAATCTCAATGAAACTTAACTCATTTAGTCACTATAAATTTTTCCTACCTCATGTACCAGCATGTATTTTCTGCTTCCAATATATCTAAAGATGAAAATGGAACTTTCCATGAAAGAAATGACAATCTCGGAACTGGATTGAATGCTACCATTCAATTACTCTTGAATTACTCATTCAGTTACTCTTGAATAGCAATGGCGGAAAGATCGAGCAATTTCCATAGCAGTATTTTAATGTGTGCTTTCTCAGAATTTTTCCCCTTTGGTTTACTGCAATGTATTTTGCTACTTGTTACCCATCTGGTAACATTTAGATTGTCGTCACTCTGAGGCAGCCCTTTGCCTCTTTTACTCTTTATGTTTTACTCTTTAGAGTGCCATACAAAAAGATACAGCTACTCCTCAACTTACAATCATAATGGAGCCTTTCTATTATGATTGTAAGTCAGTCATAAAGCAAGTCATCACATGACTGACTTGATTTCATGACTTTTTTTTGAGGCGGTAATTAAGCAAATCCTTACGATTATTAAAATGAATCAGTGGTCATTAAATGAACCCACATTTTGCTACAAGATGTTTTTGCTGAAAACAGGAAGTAAATACTGGTTTTCAGCAAAAAATATTGTAAATTGCAATCCTGTGACCATAGAGTGTTGCAAATGGCTGTAAATACGGGTCGGTTGCCAACTGATTGAAATATGGCCACGTGACTGCAGCAGACGGCAGCCATTGGAACTTCAGAATGAGATCACAAGTACTTTTGGGGCAGGAGGGGGGGTCCACCATAACTTTGAACACTTACTAAGTGCCCAGTCATAAGTTGAAGACTACCTATAATCATTTGATCACGTAAAACAATAAATAATCTTTCCTCAGTCTATGCTCATCTAGGCATGTTGGACTTGACTGATTATGTGCCATCAAAGTGGCATTTATTATTAGTGATTACATGGATAGATATTCTCCAGGAGCATCTGTGGCATTCATTGTCTCTCTGATTCCATCCACTTTGCTGCTGGTTGTCATCATCTTGTCTTTCCATTTTTCCCAGCATAGGAAAGGCTTCTCTAGAGAGGTAGGTGACGGTCTTTGTGTAATGTATCTGAAGTAAGATAATTTGAATCTGATATTTTACATCTATCCAAATGCAAGCAATTGTAGCCTTCTCCAGGCTGGGAATGCTGCACTATGCCCTCAAAATCCATGCTCTCAGTGTATCAAATAATACACAGTACCTTTCATGGTACGATGTGGAAATGTGGAATGAGAAATTCAGCAAGAATGGGGGAAGAACACATTAGCTGCTTCTCACTTCAGGAATACTTAATTATTGAAACGGTTCTGCTCTTAGCTTGTAAGGAATCCAGTGTTCTGCTCCCATGATATCATCATATAATGAGATTACGAGAGGGCAAAAATTATTTGGGACCAGCTCTTTAAATGCATTTGAAACAATATTTAAATAATAACTTGCGTCCCAGGCTTTAGTTTGAATAAACTGTGATATGTCTTATGAAATGTTCCAAGCTATTAAATAAATAATCTTGTAAAAAAAAAATTGTATAAACAAGGGATGGAAACTTTGTCAATTTGCCAGCTGTGTTTTGTTTAAAAGGAAACAGAATGCAAGTGATTGACTTGGTCATTTATTCCATTGCAAACAAAGACATCATAAATAATCAAATAAAGGGCCCAAACTATGAAATAAGGACTGCAAACTTGCTTTTGTGTTTTTAATTTTTTTTTTTATGAGAGTGGTGCATCTGGAAATGCATAGCATAATTTTACAGTGATGTTTGGTCTCAGTTCCTTGATTAGAAATGAATAGGATGCTACTCTCTCAACAGTTTTTGAAAATACGAAGCACAGAAATTCATAATTATTCAAGACCTGTTTGGTCAGCAAAAATATAAATATGAAAAAGAAATGAATTAAATAAGTTAACATCTGCTTTGAAATTTCTCTGGCAGATTTTGTGAAAAAGCCCCAAGAAGATTTCATACTTTGCAAAAACTTAGATCAAAAACTAATGCAATACAATGGATGAGCTATAGGTATAAGCTTATCCTGGTTATTATTATTACAGTTGGTTGCACAGTCAGCCAGATATTTAGACTAGAATTGGTATTTTTATCCACCTATGGATTCTCAGGGAAAGATAGATGTGTTGTTTGATAGTGTTAACAGTGTTATCACAGGATGTAAGCTGTACCAAGTATAGCTGCCTTTTGTAATTCACCAATGGTGATTTTGACACTGCCAATGATGTTCAAGTGGTTTTGGAATTGCACTCAAATTGCCTATTACTATTGGTAATATCTTTGTTTTCTTTTACCACAATCATTCTACTCCTATATGTATTTTGAGATCTTCTCCAAAATCCCTGCCTTAAATGAATTATTTGGCTATTATTGTTTCTTGGTGTCAACAGCAGCTAAGATTGCAGGCTCCACAGGCTTAAAGAGCTGGTGTTGTCTTACCTAGTCTAAACAAGGTCCTGTGCGTTTTTATTATTTTGACAGCCATGGAAAATCTTCAAGGATAAAGAAAAATAGGACAGTTGCTTTTTTGCAGATTAAAACTAGTAGGTAGTAGCTAGTTAGCATAACCACAAAGGGTTAACCAGATTATTCACTGAGAAATTTTGAAGTGATCAATACTAGAATCTCACTATCTCATTCCAGCACAGTAGGGTAAATTGTCCCCCATTATTTTGGATACTTTCCTATTGGTTTGTCGCTTTTTCTTTTCAAAATTATGTTTACTCCCAGTAGTTCTAGGCCTCCATGAGATACACTATATTCAGAACTATTCTGGGATAATCAAGATGGCAGCTGTTGCAACCACATTTCCTGGCATTTCTCTTCTCAGCCCTGGGCTGATGCAAAAGTAACTCCACATGATTAAAAAGTCACAATGGAAATGCACATGTAATTATGCAATGGATAAAAAATATAAACACATATGAATCGAACTCCAGTCCTGAAGACCACATCCATGCTCTTTCTGGGAAAATGGCTCACCATTATAGATAGTCCTTGATGAACTGTAATTCTGTAATTGGGACTGCTAATTTCATTGCTTAGTGATGCAGTCAAAAAGCACAACTTCATATGACTGTACCGATTTATAATGGTAGTTACAGTAATTCTAGTTGCTGTTGTTAAGCAACTCCTGCATGGTCATTAGGTGCAATGTCATTTGACCACCATTTGCAATCTCCTTTCAGCTTCCCATTGACTTGACTTGTTGGAAGCGGGCAGTGAATGACAATCACATGACCGTTGGGATGCTGCTGCAGCCAAAACTATGAGGACCAGTCATAAGTCTCTTCGTTCAACACAGTCATAACTTTGAATGATCATTGCATTGTGTCAGGGTTCCAGACAGCATCTGCAATTTAATCAAAACTCTAAAGAAGCAAAAGTCCTTAGAATAAGATTTTGACGTATTGGTACGTCTGGAGTAAATCCGAACCTAGAATCCCTTGTTTTCTCCACCCAAGTAAAGTGAAAGATCCTTCCTCTAAATCATCACATGCCACTCTCTGCTCCAATCAAACTTGGGTGGCATCCAGAGTTCATCTTCCCAGTCCGCCCCATCCAGTGCAAGTGAAGTATCCTTGCTTCTCATGAGAAATTAAGAGAAAGAATGTAAAAGATAAAAAGTCTCTGGGCTAGCTACTATCTAACTCAAACTCCCCAACGTCTCGCCTCTACTAAATGTGGCAAGACTAAAAAAACTATCATAATACTTGTAAAGAAGAATATAGAAGAACAGAAAGAAATGAATATATTTCTTTCTGTCGTGACACATTGTTCAGCAAGAATTATCTGTATCTTCCTCCAATACTTCTTCCCAATCTGGCACCCATCTTTAAAATTCCTTGGTAGCTTTCCATTCAAATGCTATCCAGGAATAATCTTACTTAGCTTCTGAGAGTAGCCAAGATTAACTATCTGTTGAGGCAATATAGCCTAGGGAATTACCTATAGTGTGCAAACAGTGGAGAGTTAATTACATTAATCTTTGTTGTTTTACTTCAGATATTGGGTTTGAAGAATACTTGAACTTACAATATTCATAACTTTGCAGATTGGTTTTTAATCTTCAGGATGGTTGAATTATAATGGTTTTGCATTCGGATTATTTGGCTTTTAAAGAAGAGGTGGCTGACAGTTAAATTGCTTATCATCTCTTTATTATATTTTTCTCTTGCAAGCTTGGTTACAGCCAAAGCAGTTGGGAATGCTCATATAGCACAGCAATGTGGACAACTGAGTGGCTGTCTTTTCAAAAGCCCCTGGGAATTACATGTTACACTGTAAAATAAGAACAATTCTTGCGGATTCTTAAAAGTCATCTGTACTGAAAGTTTATGAACATTCCTTCCTTCTAGTTACACAGGAAATAAACAGTCCAGCAAAACAGGGACCCATGTTTTCTAGTGTTAATGTGACATTTAAGTCAGTTAAGCAGTTTTAAATCATTAGACCAAGATAGACTTAGATAAAATCTAGTAAAACATTTTCTTCAAAGTACCCCAGGAAATTTTCCTCTGTAAACCTCTCCATGCTGAATGATGCACAGGTTCATCATTCTTGTGTCTTTCCTCCTATTGCCATAAATAAGATTTGTGGAGGATGATGGGGAAGGCATCTTATCCAAGGTATTATTTAACAACAAATTATCTCATTGAAAGTGATAATCAGACTGGTGATAATTAAATCACAGTCTGCATTCTTCAAGTATTTGCAGGATTCTATTCTTAATTCACTATTGGAAGAGTGAAAGAGAAATTCTAGTTGGTCGGGGCTGATTTTGAACTGTCTTTTAAAATCATGGAACTGTTCTAGCCTTAGAAAAAGGTTGGAACATACTGTCTGCTTTTCATATCAGAGGCCATTGCATATCTTGCATCATAATTATGTGTCCTTCTCACGCACACACATCTCATCTTCTCTCTATATACCAAGCTTTTAAACATTTACGGCTATATGAAGAATTATGGGAAGCTTCTGTGCAATCTCCCTTTTTCATCCATCTCCAAATTGGAGATGGATTTTGGAAAGCTGTTTAGAACATGCCTGCCTGTTTGGTGTTATCTTTCAGCTCAGTCATGGAAACTTTTCCAGGACAAGGCCAAGGAGGAAAGAGTTATCACTGCACCAACTGAACTTTCACAAGAAAAATAAACAGAAAGCAATGCAGAGCCTGTGTAACCTTGAAGGTGACGTGTTGGCACTCAATTACCTGATCAGAAGCTGAACTTTTAAAACTGATTGCTATGCTGTGTTATGTCTGAAGTTCAAACTACATATCAAACTACATATCATGTGGCAATTTGTGATTTTTTTCTCTTTGATAGTTTTCATCCAAAGCCTTTTGGGCAGGCTGCAAATTAGTGTCAAGGAAACACACATTGGTGGACCTGATTAATTATTTGCTTTCTCTTTCAGCTCGATATTTTTTCCAAGATTTGTCACTAAAGGAGGACAGTTACAGCATTTTCCCCCAACCAACGATGGATGCCTGCAAAATGGGAGCTAAACTATCTCCTCTGATACTTGTTCACACATAAATTTTTCATATTCAAGGATACCTGTGGTGTAAGAATTAATCTAATTAATTCTTGGCAATCCTTTCATGGCCAAAAATCACATGACACCTTTGGAGGATAGTGTTCAATTGGGAATGATGCAAAGTTATCCATCGTGTCACACAGAGCTGGACAAAATCAGGATTTTCTGGGTGGGCGAGGTGTCTCCTTGAAGTTGGAAGGACCTCTATTTCCCTTTCTGGGATGAGCTGTTCTATTTGAAAGATGCAGTCTGGAAGATATCTGGGAACCAAGCTATGTAGGGCTTTATATACTATTAGATTCAGAAGCCTGTTGAAAGCAAATGATACAGTACTTACTGGGTACTTAAGTATGATAAGATTTTACTAACGTTATAGCATAGGCATTCTACTCAATGGGTGCATAGGATACCTATGATAATTTTTGAAAAATATTAAACCAAATTAGGCCTAAAAAGCCATAAATTTAAGCATTTCTATTTATTGTCATTAAGCCATGCTCTGCATTTATATCTGTATATTACCTCTATAATAGGTAATATACCTATTACCTATATGAGACTGAAGGTTCAGTCTCATATATTTGATCCTAGGAAGATTTGTTATTTTCTAATAAAAGCATGTCTGTGTCCTCTACAGGGTTATATTATAGGTATCAGGCTGCCTGGAAACATGGTGCAAGTGCATTATGCTAATTTTTCCAAATTTCAAGTTTATCATCTGATCAGAGATTTTTTTTAAATTGTATGTAGTCAGAATCTGATTGTTATGTCATTCTTTCTTCTGCTTATCTAGTATAGTAGTGTTTCCATTAGATGATTGCTTTTAAGGACAGGAGGTTCCTTTTGACATCTGTTTCAAATCTACAGCCTTTTACTTTTTAACCCATTGGTTCCAGTAAGACAGTAAATCCATTCCCTCTTTAGTGAAACAGCCCTTCAAATATGTGATAATTACTATCATCTCCACTCTTATATCCTGCAAGATAAACATCTAAACCCTTTAATCATTCATCATAGGAATTGCTTTCTTATCTTGGTAATCATCCTCTGAACTTACTTTATTTCTCTATTTTTACCTACAGTGTCCAGAAATGGGGCCAATATTCTAAGTACAGTGTGACCACGACATAGTACAATAGAAGACATTATTTCTTATGACTGGCTCTTTGTAATGGGTTCCAAGCACCACTCTATAGGCTTGGGTTTAACTTGTGCTTGACAGAGACACCAAATTATTTTCACATGTATTATTGTTAAATCAAGTCTTTACCATTCCTTACTTGTGCTTTTCATTTTTCAGATATTTCTCCTTGTTAATTTCTAACCTATTTATTTCAACTCACTGTTCAAAGAAATCAAGGATCGGCTCTGAGTCCCTTCCTATTTGCTATGGTGATGGACAGGTTGACAGATGAGGTCAGACAGGAATCCCTGTGGACAATGATGTTTGTGGATGATATTGTGATCTGTAGTGAGAGCAGAGAGCAGGTGGATGAATACCTGGAAAGGTGGAGGTATACTCTGGAAATTAGAGGAATGAAAGTAAGTTGTAGTAAGACAGAATAGACATGGATAAATGAGAAGGAGGCAAGTGGAACAGTAAGATTACAGGGGGCTAAGGTCAAGAAGTTGCAGGAGTTCAAATATTTAGGGTCAACAGGAGTGTGGAAAAGAGGTGAAGAGGCAAGTGCAGGTGGGTTGGAATGGGTGGAGAAAGGTGTCAGGAATGTTGTGTGACAGAAGAGTGTCAGCAAGAATTAAAGGAAAGGTATACAAGACAGTAGTGAGACCAGCTATACTATATGGGTTAGAGATGGTAGCAGTGATGAAAAGACAAGAGGCAGAGATGGAGGTAGCAGAGATGAGGATGTTGAGATTATCTTTAGGAGTGATCAGGATTGACAGGATTAGGAATGAGCACATCAGAGGGACAGCTCAGGTCGGCTGTTTTGGGGACAAGGTCAGAGAGACCAGATTGAAATGGTTTGGACATGTGCAGAGGAAGGAGAGTGGTTATATTGATAGAAGGATGTTGGAGATGGAGCTGCCAGGCAAGAGGTCAAGAGGAAGGCCAAAGAGGAGATATATGGTTGTGCTAAAAGAGAACATGAAGTTAATTGGGCTGAAAGTAGAGGATGCTGAGGATAGAGTTAGGTGGAAACAGATGATTCGCTGTAGCGACCCCTAACAGGAACAGTCGAAAGAAGAAAAAGAAGACTGCTCAAAGAAATCCCAGAAAATCTTGCAAGAGACTTGGCCAACTGGTATCCAGCTTAAATATGAGTAACACTAATTCATACTTTCTGACATACATCTAGCCCCTTCATTCATAATCTGATCTATACCTTCACTTTTGTACATGTATTTATCTTTAAAAACTCATGATTTCAAGCTGCAGATGGAGTTAGAACAAATTGCTTTGATTGCTCCAATACATACAGAATCTGAATAATTTACCATCAATTTTAATTCATTACACTGCTCTGCATTAGAGAATCTTGCAGTATATACATTATTTTTTAAATTGCTGAGTCTTAAGAGAAACTAGGGAGAGAAGATGCAAATTGATGCATTGCCAGGACTTCTTTTCTGTTAGCATCTGGCTGACAAAGATGGGCAATCTCAGAAGAAAGACATTGCAAAGGTCTTTGTCTCCCAGCCATCCATGGATCTTGGCCCAAACATGCAGAGAAAGGGAGTTACAGTGCCTCTAAGCCTAAGCAGTTCAAATGTACATGGAAAATTTAAACAATTTTCCATGCATTCCTTTAGAGTTATATCATCAAGGCCTTCAGAACTGTCTATATTTTAGCCTTACCATAAACATTACAGATGCTGACAGTTTCTTCAAAGAAGCAGGCACTGTGGAACAAACAGAAGGCATCCCACCCTTATGGCACAATTAACCCCAGTGGAAAACAGGCCAGTGGAATGTTTACTGTTGCTGAGATTCTGATGATATTTTGCTTCCCGTCCTGTCCTAAAGTTCAGCTTTATAAACTCTAGATGTGCATTTGAAATGTCTGCCCATATTATTATTATACGCTTTATGATATAAATATTAACCCAATAAATATTATATTTGTAAATTATAATTATTATTAAGCAAATTGTTTGTACCCAGATGACACACTGTTTAATGGACGATGGAATTTTGATATGTTAAAAAATTAAAATTTTTTAAAAAGAAATGTCTGACCCAGGAACAGTCAGGACATTGAAACAAGACAAAGGGTGAGCACCAGAAATCACAAAATTCAGATTAAATCCACCAAAACCAGCTACCTTGCCTTAACCTTGGTAATACATGGAACACTCCCAAGGAGTTGTTCATTCAAATGGCATAGCATATTTCAGTGGCACATTCAATTATGGAAACAAATATATGCTTGGTGGGAGACATATTTATTTAGTAAGATGCATGTAAAAAGGAACCAAAATAGAATTCTTTATTGGACAAGTGTGATTGGACACAGAAGAAATTTGTCTCAGTTGCATAAGCTCTCATTGTGGATACAAACAACACATGATCAATCATGATCGTAATCATAAAATACATTCATCAGAAATCATAAGATACAATACTCAGTGATAGTCATAGAATACTAAATAAGCAATCAACATAAATCATACTAGGCTACTAAACAAAACAATATAAATCATAAGATACAAGCAACTAAGTTATAGTCATAACTTAGGAAATAGGTAATATGAAACATAAGAAAAAGAAGAATAATACAACCCTACTAGGTAGTTTGACTGTGTCAAGGAAATTAGTTGTTTAGCAGAGTGATGGCATTGTGCCTAGGTATTTTGGTGTATAATGCCTTATAGCATTGTCTTGAGGGGAAAAGTTGAAACAATTTATATCCAGGAGGTGATGGATCTGTAGATATTTTTCCAGCCCTCTTTCTGGCTCATGCAATACAGGTCCTCAATGGAAGGCCAACTGGTAGCGATTGTTTTTTTTCCCTGCAGTTCTAACTATCCATTGAAGTCTATATCTGTTTTGTTTGGTTGCTGTGCCAAACCAGACAGTTTTAAAAGTCCAAATGACAGACTCAATCATTTCTTTTTAGAACTGTATCATCAGCTCATTGGGCAGTCTGAGCTTTTTGAGTTAGTGCAGAAAGAACATTCTTTGTTGTACTTTTTGATGACATTTTTTATGTTAGATGCTCATTTTAAGTCTTGAGCTATTATACAACCTAGAAACTTATTTAAATTCAGAGCATGAATTGAACTCCAATTCACTCAAATTAAGGCCTACAATATTTGGCTGCTGTGGGTCATAGCTACATTATTGTAAGAAGTATCAAATAATATTATAGATGTGCAGGGCTTTGCACCCAGCAAACCTTATTTGTGTCTACAGGAAATAATAGTTCAGGACAACTTTTGAACATGCTGAACTGTAGTAATCAGAATAGCCAAATGAAATATTTATTTATGAGTTGGATTCAGATGATAATATGAGTTCTGAGTGAGATGTACAAGAAATGATGTCTTGAAAGACAGCATGATCCTCTGAATCAAGTAACTGGTTTCTAGGGTTTACCTTGATATCATGTTCTTCCAGGGTTTGGCCATCTTTTCCACAAGGCAAGAAAATATTGTCTCAGCAGTGGGTTAAGTAGGCATGGAAGCAGTAATGCATTTAATTTGTCATTTCATGGATTAGATGGATTTTTACTTATAGTTTATAGATATTTTATTGCAGACTGCACCCATGTCATATTTAAAGAAGACCCGTGTCTCTCACTGAAGTCCTATAGAATTCATAGGGAATTGCAATACAACATAGAGGCTGAAAGGCCATCTCAAGGATACAGTAGTAGGTGATTTCTGGACTTGGCAGAGGATTGCATCCAATCATCTCAAATATCCCATCCAACCCTTACATTATATGATTCTGTGACCTCTGTAGGTCATGATGCTAGAAAATTCTTAAACATATGATGATTTACAATAGCCTCAAAAGAAGATAATTCTAAATTTATTATCAAAAATATTCTACATGTTTCTCTGTAATCACATCCACCAGTCCCTTCAGGTGCCATGAAGAATTGTCATTTAAAAACATAATTAGGAACAAGACCACCTAAAACATTCAAAATGGAAAAATGAACATTAACATATGAAAACTTTAAAAAGTTTGGGGGGGGGTATATGTTTTTATCACTATCAAATTATTTCAGTGAGTTGATTTGTTCAATAAACATGGGCAAAACAGAATTAATCACTGACATCAATGCAGTCATAGTCACAAAAAACCTGCTACAGTTGTCTTTCTGATGATTTAACAGTACAAGGCAGCCTTCAGTAAATGTAACTTGGGCTTAAAGCTTACATCTTATAATGTAAAGCTTACATCTTATAATGTGTGTCTTGTATCAGGCTCAAAAAGCAATTAGCAATCAGAGAAGGTCTTTCAACACAAAGGTTAGTGATTCTAGAAGGAGCATTGCTTACCACCTGGGTTAGCTGCTATTTACAGATGGTCTTCAAGAACACCTTACAAGAATCAAACCTTGAGGCTATTAATAAAGGTAAGTATTTGCCAACCAATTTATTTAGCATGCATATTATATGACTGTCCAGAATTACCTGGCGCCCAAACTACACCAAAGTTAACATAGATGAAAATATATATGATATGCATTGCAGTGATCTATATGCAATTAAGAATGAGTATAGCCAGGCCATGAGCATTCAATAGACTTGATAGCAGATACAAAAGAACTCTGAAGGATTAAACCAAAGACTTATCTAATTCAACATTCACTGTCATACCATGTATAACCAGGGAACTCATAAGTGCGACACGGGGTCTATATTCTTCTATTCTTGCTCCTTGAGAATTACTACTGAAAGATATTTCTGCCTTTGAAAATAATATACTGTAATGAGGATTAGATGCGACTGATAATTCTCTATTTGTATATTTTAAACTATCTGAATTGGTTTAACTTGGCTGTTGGCAGCATATTTTAGAGCTTAATTGAATATTGTGCAAATATGTATTTCTTTTTATTGCTCCAAAATTTTCTTACATTTAGCTTCAAGGGATAAGCTGAAAATTCTAATAGTATGAGAAACATAAAAAAAGCTCTCCAACTATATTTTCAATCTATGAGTGTATTAACAATGGTCAAGTCCAGTGGCATCCATGGGAAGAGGAAGACAAAATTGACAAGTATTGTGATGTAAGCTCCACCCTTTTCAACATGCATGCAATATATAAATTTTGAAAAATAAAAATAAATAAAATAAAAATATCAACATTGGTATAAAATGAGTGTTGATTAAAACACTATGTGCTCCATATTGCTTTCTTTGACATACATGCATCTCATTTTAGGTCCTCCATTATCCAGTTCTTTTTAAGACAGACAGCCCCAGATGTTGAAGTCATTTCTCACTGAAAAGATAATCTGGGTTGTTTAATCTATGACAATATCTGTGTGCATTTCACAGTGGCTGATGGGACAAACTTTTAATTGAGAAGTGCAGTTATAAATATAGATTTGTGTGATTACGGTGGTTAATAGTAAAGTCTTTTTCACACTAGTATTCTCTAGACATGTTAATAGAAAAGTAGACCATGCTTTCAAAAATTCTCAGGGAAGGCAACAGGTTGTGGGAAAAAATATATTCTTTGTACGTCTACTGCAGCGGTCTCCAATCTTGGCAAGTTTATGACTTGTGGACTTCAACTCCCAGAATTCCTCAGCCAGCATGTGCTGGCTGAGGAATTCTGGGAGTTGAAGTC